>JAPDSC010090657.1:0-10355 GCA_026290005.1 Latrodectus geometricus | reverse complement strand
TCATATAAGAACTTGTGCCGCAAGTAATGAATCTAAATTTAATAGGAAAATTATGAAATTTATGTAAATGGAAATTGTAATTCATAATTATTTATATTTAGAAGTTTATAAAAACTCAAAATTTTATTATTTATGATGCTGGCTGTAGAATTCAAAAGTTTGTAGATGTTAGAATTTAAGTTTCTTTGGCAATTAAATCTAAATAAAAATTTTTACAAAAAAAATAATAGTCATTATTAGCTTTATCAACAGGTGTAATAATAAAGTTGTCTTAAAGAATTTTAATAGCAGGTTTTAATGGGCTAAATTATATATTATAGAAAATGTTAAATTATTATCAAAAATAAAATTTTTTATATTTTATTACATAGTTTAGTCTTCCAAATTGTAAAAAATTCAACATATTTTTAAATTTTAAAGATAAAGGATTCAATATTTTGTAGAATAACTTTAAAAATTTTAGACTTATTTATTTGAAAAACTGGTCTGTATTTAAAACCTTTATTTGAAATTTCTTTAAGATTATGATCGTTGATGATATACAAGCATTGAAATTCATACAAGAATCCCGAGAACACCTATTTTCGCTTCAATTATACTTTAATTTACAATTTAAATTAAAAATTATGAACTACTTTAACTTCTTAATTTAACTCTTGTATATGAATTTAAATAAATAAAAGTTTATAAATAAACGTGTGTTCAAATCCCGTTTGGCCTTTGAGCGACAAATATCTGTGTAATTGTATGTTTTTTCAGTCAATAAATGTATAACTTTCAAAGATATTTTTAATTTTTACAATGCAGAAAAATAATTATGTCCGATTTTATCACATTATTTTGGAATGATTTCTTTCGAGTTAAAATACTCTTTGTTGCAAAATAACTAGTTAAAATTAATTCATAAGATACTTTTTATGGGTACTTAAACATAGAAAAAGAGGTTAAAACATTTTATACATTGATTTTTTTACTTTCGAAAAAAGAATTTTTCAACATAAAGTGCTAATATGAAGGCAGCAATATAATTTCCGAAACCGCTTGGATTATTAATTAGGAAACTGCTCACATAAAAATTATTTCCGAAATGTATTAAAAAATGAGCCATGAATGAATGAAATACTTTCTCACATCCATTAATTTTATTCAAAACGAAATTTTTTGTATGTTATAGATGTTTCCTATTTATTATTAAAATATTAGTTTTAAAGACTTCTGAAGAAAATTTTTCATTTTTTATTAATTATATTATGACATATTTTCATTATATTATAGATGAAATACGATTAAAATTCCACATTTTTTATTTATAAAACAAAATAAAAAATATTAAGAAAACATTGCTTTTTAAATAAAAGGAGTTAATCTCTAATAAGAAAATTAATACCTTGTCAAAAAATATTTCATTACATTATAAAAGCTTTATAACACTTTACTACAGACTTTTTAGAAACTGTATACATAAGAAAATTAATGTTGTTCTAAATTTTAATGAGGATGAAATAAAAATACACACTCACAATTATGAGGATGGAATTAAATTATTGTCCACATTTTTCAAGGAATACAACAGTATTCATCGTAAAAAATTTTTTTATTAAAATCTAGAAATTTGGATTTGTAATTTTTTTTTTAAAAAATCCGTTTCTTAAAGATTTTAAGAACATCAAACATTTATGCTCATTCAGTACGAAAAAGAAGATAAATTTTAATTAACAGTAAAATTGAAATATAGTAAAATAAGCACTAGTCAAATAATTTTATAAATCACGTTTTATAAATAGGGATGAGAAATCAAATCAAATTAAATCATGAAAATGTTTTCAGAATAAAAAAGGGTAATTAGATATTTAAATTAGAAAAATGTAATATGATCAGAAAAATCAGTCTTAGAATGCAAATTTATTTCTAGATCAATGAAACAGTCCAAGTACGCAGTGTATATTTGAAAAGTCTTTAAACAGCTGCCAATTATGTGGCTATTATCAATGCTATGTCTAAGTGCTTTCGAAAGGATTAAGTGTGTCACAATAGACTATTTTTGATCCTGAGGGTCACTGGTTCGATCCCCTCCACTGTTGAACATGAAAATGAATATTTCGTTTTAAGTCTTTGCATGCACGTCTTTCTTATGTTTAATTGGGAATTTTTCTAGTTTTCGTCTATGGGATTGACGAAATAAATTTCCACACATCTCCATTTTTTGCTATGCCACTGTTTTATTGACAGGATAATGTACAGGAATGCGTGAACTTTTTATTCTGAAAAAAAAAAAAAATACAATAAACTAAGTTTCATTCTATAAGAAAACTTCATGAATTTTAGTACAACATTGCACTCATTTATTATAATTACTATTTTTACATGTATAAAGATTAATTTAGCTTAAAATGTACATAGAAGGATACTTCCCACTGCAATGCAAATATAAGCGAATATTTGACTGTACAGATGCAAAATAATTTAAATATTTCAAATGGCAAAATTTTCGTTACACCAGAGATTACAAATGAAATTAAAAGTTAAGCGATTGAAATATTTATGATAAGTAGTTTCTATATTTGGAGCAACATAATTGCCTGAAAGTAACTATAGAATATATATTATATGTATAGGATCTATATACATTATTATTCTTCATTATTCATGGGGAGGGGATACCCTCCCCATAAATAATTAATAATAATAATATTTACACAATTTTATCCTTTAAATTCCTTAGTAGGCTGTCAGTAATCGAATGAGTTGATAGAAGAAATTATTTTTAGTTCTATTTTATTATAATTTTTTTCTGTATTATCCAATAATATAGAGAGAAGAATTCATACAATTACAGTTAAAAATAATTAAAGATGATAAATTAAAATTGAAGTAATTAGTAATGAAATAAAAAATATTTTATTTTATTACTAAAATTGGGTTTAAGTTATTTTTCAAAAATTAATACAAATAGTTTTATGCCAGAATTTACTGTGAAAATATGTATGGGTTAATTAATTATAATAAAATCTGTAATTAATGATACATAAAAAAATGCATGCACACTGATATTCTTTTAATGCTAATTTATTCCTTCATGTTACTTAGCCCAATTAAGAAAACATAAAAAAAGAACTTGATCTATACCATATATTTGTTATTCGACTGCAGTTTTGGTTTTTCTTCAATACTTACATTATTAATATTTGAAGTAAAAGAAATTATTTTTGGTGATCAGAATATATTTGTGATCACATCTTGATGAAATCAAGAATCTAATTTCAGCTCATAATACGGCATGCGTGGATTTAATTGCTTTAGAAAAAAGTGGTGACGATGATGCAATGTCTGGTGCAGTTTGTATATTGTAGTGGAATCAATAGTTATTCCGGACCTTAAGCATAGTAAGGATCCTTCAGAACCTTCACATTATCAACCAATAACTCTGACGAATGGTTTTTGTAAGACTCTAAAATATATGGTCAACGCCCGTCTCGTGTATGTCTTAGAAAAAAAAAAGTAAATGTAAACATATTAATCAGAGTGGCTTTCGTAAAGGAAGATCCACCTTAATAATTATACATATTTGAAGATTCAAATTCGCAATGATTTTGTGCGAAGGAAACATCTGGTCTCCATTTTCTTTGACATCGAGAAGGCATATGACCGTACATAGTAATATGGAATTCTCAATTTCTTATATAATTTTGGCGCGTTAGGGGTAATTTTATTATGCTCCTACAAAATTTTCTACGTTCCCGTATTTTTAAAGTATGTATTGGAACACATCTACATCCAATAATTTTATCCATTATTTGTACATCATGGCTCAATTTTAAGTTTTACACGTTTAACGTATACATAAGTTGCATCACCTTTCATTTTCTGTCAATGGCAGGATGTATTTGGATGACCTGCAAATATCTTGTTGATGGATTGTTGTTTGATTAGTCGGGATTTGATACGCAGGGTTCTTGTTAAAGATCAAACATGCGCTTAAATGAGAAGCAATTAGAAACATCTGTTAGTAAAATAGCTGCATGATGTGCTGAGAATGGCATTATTTTTCAGCAAGCAAGAGTTTCTGCGTCAATTTCTGCAAGAAAATCAGCCATTCATAATGATGCTGTTCTCCATTTGAACATGTCTGTAATACCTGTGTTCAGTTTCAAAATTTCTCTTTGTGATATTTGACCGAAAACTAACTTTTCTTCCGAATACATTACATTTCCGGAAGAGCTGTGAGTCGCTTAATATCCTCAACGTACTTTCAAGTACATATTGGGTTGCTGATCGCACATCACTCCTTCGAGTCAATCCATCACTCATCTTATCTCGTATTGACTATGAAGGTTTCGCGTATGAATCTGCTAGGTCTTCCTTTTTCGTAGACTGGGCAATGTGCATTACTCTGCTTAGAGAATATGTTCAGGTGCATTCCGCACATCACCCGTCTAGAGTCTTTAAGCGATCTCCCAACAAAAAATTTATATAAGATGTGAGACGAATGCAACTGTCTTTTAATTTATTTCGTTTGTTCAATTTTGTATATTTTCTTAATTTCTCTTGTAATTTTTTGTATCTTGTTTATTCAATTTTTGTATTTTTTCATATTCTTTTGTAACCTTTTGTGTATTTTGTTTGGAATTTTTTTTAATTCATCATGCAGGAACAATTTATTTTATTGGGAACACTTATCCTATTACGTATCTACAGTCTATATATGTTTTTCTAATAACTTCTTAGGAATAGAAGGGATATGGCCCTCATGTCTAGAAACCTACCAACAGCTTCACCTATATCTGTCTCTCAATTATTACACAACAATGATATCTGACGTTCAACATTCTTCACGTTCTACTCTTGCATTAATGAGACTGACTAAATATCATATTTTCATGACAGACATATGTGGTTTTCATTTTATATCACCATTCTTTCCAGTTGTTTCTAAATCAAGATGGACTATGCCAAACTTGTATCAGGTCTTATTTCTCTATACAAATATCCACAATTGTTCCAGCAGTCGAAGCGAGCGGACGTGTTTTTTGCTCGCTCTTTCCCTTCAGCGATAAATTTGGTTAAATTTACATTTATGGCTCGAGATTTATATCATCAGATAGAGCTCGACAACATCTACAAGCAGATTATTTTTTAATTAATGTGGAGTAATTAGGGTATTTTTAATTGATTTTTTAATAATACACGTGTTTTAGTAATCAAAGCCCAGGGCCAAAATGCCGGGACCTACCGGAGGAGCTTCCTCCTTCAGCGCTTATAAGCCTTCTTTCTACCGGCGTGGAGGACAGACTAGAGATGTGCCAAAAAGTTATTTTTCAATAATCTGTTATAACTGTTATATTTTGCGCTGATAACAGTTACAAATAACTGTTATAAAATAACGATAGAAATTGGCGATTATTGATTGGCTTATAAATTGCGGAAGACTACATTTTTCATTGGTTTAAAAAAATGCTCTTTGGCGATTAATAACGAACTATTATTCGCGATATTGAGGTGTTATTGGCAATTTTAAGGTGTTATTTGGCGTTATTGAAATGTTATTGGCGATATTGAGGTGTATTAAAAAGTATTTTGGGAGCCAACAGATACTTGATTTTTAAACTGTGTTACAAAAAATTGTACATTATTAGTTAGCCGATCAAACAAACTTCTTATTGTGCTTTTCTATGAAAATCGCAGAAATTTCATTCTGGAGAATAGCATTTTTTAGAATCACATATAGTATCATGTTTCAGCCTTGATTTTTTAAGCATTTTCCCCAAAATGTTGTATTTCTAACTACTTTAAGGATTTTTCTTAGCAGAGCAAATAACTTATATTGTTTATCTAGTGTACACGAATTTTAAGTAAATTTCATATTCAATCAAATTTTGAAAAAATAAATAAATAAAACAAATTTTGTTAAGGGCAAATTGATAACTAGAAAGTGAAATGTTGCAAGAAAAATTTATAAAGTAATCAATATGTACTTTAAAGAGTAGTTTGTTTTTTAAGAACACTTTATATTTTTATAAATGTATTGCTATTGATTTCACTGTGTCTTACCTGTATTATATTTTTTGATACACATAAGAAATTATTTTAATTAAACTGTTTTATTCGTTTTTTATGTTACCACTTCCACTTTAAAATAATTATTTCTGAGTAATTTAATCTGACGCATAATGATTATATTTACATATTAATACTTTTTTAAGAAAACTATTTCAACTTTCATTAACAGTTAAATTTTGACAATTTTCAAATATAAATATATTAATATAAGTTTTATATTATTATTAATATAAAATTACTTAAGTAAAATAAAAATTTGTTTCCATTTGGTTTAATAATCTAAAAAAATATTTGCCAATGATAAATAAACCGCTTTTTTATGATAATAATGTATACATACATATATATATTAAAACTAAATTTAAATATATTTTACATGTCTTTTAAAAAAGAAGTTCACATTGAATAAAAAATTTTTAATTAATATATTTTTTACATAGTTGAAAATAACCTAATTTAAAATTTTACCGTTTAAACAATGTATTTTATATTATTTTAATTTTCCAGTGGAAAATTATAGAATCAGATGGTAAAAAATGCAGAGGTAAATTTCGTAATTATAATTTAAGCGGATTATTTTAATATTCTATTATTTCCGACTAATCAATCATTTTAGAAACCAAACTCTTTACTCTTTCCTATTTCTCCTCCTTCAAACCGTCAATTCCTTTCTTTAGAGAAACCCGAAACGTCTTTTTCTTGAGAACAAATTTCCCACTCCCATTGTTTCCTTTTCTCTGAATTTGGGGGAGCAGTGCCCCGAGACGAGAATATAGCCGATGGGAAGAATCTCAAAACGAGAAGTGAAATATGATGTTTCTTCCTGTAACATTATTTTCAAAATAGCAAAAATGTATTAAGTAACATTTTTTTTTATCACATAACACCTCATTGAAAAAACATCGTTATCATGTAATAATAAACATGTGTTATCATGTAAAATTTTGTGATTATTCAACAGATCGTTATTAAAATAAGAAATTGTTTTCACTTAACACTTCGTTATACGTTTCTGTTATTGAACATTTTACTGTATTTATTTATATACAAATTTAATTAATACGATTTAAAAAAAAGATGAATGAATCATAATTAATTTAAATATTAAAAGAATGAAATATCAATATTAATGAATTTCTTTATCTTTATGATATAACAAAATTTATATTTTTATTACTTATTTATTAAGTATTTTTTATTACTTATTTAAATTAAATTTTTAATTATATTCTAGAATCATCTGGCTTTAATTTTTATCTTAAATTTCAATACATAAAAATTATCAAGCTTAGAAGGATTAATGTTTGTAAAGGAATGTTCGACAATAGCAAAGAACGAAGTTCGAAATTCTATTACAAAAATCTCGTGTTACCATTAGTCTCTTGATAAAGTCATATACGGCAAAATATTTTCAAAAATTATGTTATAAATTTGTATACACGAATATGCACAGTTTATATGCAAGAGCTAAGCTTGGTTTAGTTGGTAAGACCGAAAAGTAGAAGGTTCTGGGTTCGATCTCTGCTATTGTTGAAAAACAGGAAATGCGTGTTGCTCTTCAATCCCAATTACGTGATGAAAAGAAAAGCGAAATAAATATAGTAAGTAGTAAAACAATATTTAGGAAAATGTAGAATAAAAATCGTTCTGAAGAATAAAAATAATTTTTATATGCTTTCCATTATGACGGCAATATCGAAACTTTAATATATTTAAATAAAAAATATGGAATTTATAGATCGATTTTTCTGTAAAACTGTTTTGCTTTTATTTTATTTATTTATTTTTTTGTTATATCTTTATTTATATCTTTACTATGCATGTAAGTCTATGTATGAAGACATTTTAAAAATCTTTTTAGAAATATATAGAAATTATTATTTTAAGAACTATATCTACACTTATGATTTTTTTCTTTATTCAAAATAAAATATTTTAAAATAATTTCTACTCCTGTTAATTGCTCTTTAATCAGGTACTAATGAATGCTTTCACTGGTAACTAATTAAGTTTTAAAATATCTTATCAATTTCCAATGTTTCATTGTTTAAAAGTTTGATAAATGTCAAAATATGTGTAATAAATATATTATATTATTTAATTATATCTACAGGAAAGATATCAAAAAAGAATGATGATTGGCTAATGATTACAATAATTTAAGATGCCCTCTTATTTGTATAAATGCATTTGTGAATGAAAATATAAAATAAAATACAAAATAACTTCAAATGAATTTGATTTTTTGTCCTTTGAAATGCTAATTTCTTATACTTAAAATATGGGATTTCGTTTTTAAATTTTAATGAAATTAATGTATTAAATCAAAAGTAAAACAAAATATGAAAAAAATTATTTTAAGTGTTTACATATTTAATATATTTATATTAAGTCAAAATTTCAATTTTAATATTATTAAACTTGAAATATTTATTGCATATTCGAATTTTTTTTTTTTTTTTTTGTTTTTTTTGAATAACTAATTTATTTAGTCAGGGTTTTTTATACACAAAAACAATTTTTTATTATTAAATCTTATGATGAAGATTTAGTTAACTTTTAAAATTTCTATAATTATTCGGAAATAGTTTTAAATAAACTGAAATGTTTTCTTATATTAAATTTTTTTCAAGATTCATTTTAAAAATAATAATTTATTTAGAAAATAAATTTCTCTCACAAAAATAATTTTTAATGTAATAATTATAAATCAAATATTGAATATCTTTCATTTTAAAATTTCTATAATTATAATCAAACTGAATTTTTGTTTAATTCAATATTATTTCCAACTAAATTGCATTTTTCAAACAAAATATTTTTATCTATGAAAAATATTTCCTTCAAAGAAATTTCTTCCTTTATTGAAATCAGATGGGATAATTATGTCGCCTGAAAATAAAATCTTATATTTTCCCCATCCCGAATCTATTTCAAGCGTAGCAAGAACAGAAGATACGAAAAATCTAAAAAATTAAAATAGAAACCAGTTTTTCCTTTCTTAAATCAACAAATGAAATATTGCTTTCAAAGTAACAAAATGTTGTCTAGCAACATAATGAATGTTCTTGAAATAACGAGAATCAACTGTTATGAAATAATATTTCATTATTATATAACAGACGTTCTTAAAATAACACCTGTTATATAATAACGAAACGTTATTGTATAACAGACTGTTCTTCAATAACGAGAACGAGCAGTTGTCAAACATTTCATTTCTGCATAACAGACCGTTCCTCGAATAACGAACAATTTTCCAGCAACATTTACTTTATCGCATAACTGTTCCAGACAACGTGCCAACTAAAGCGATAAATTGCCAAATTATGTGACAACTTCCTATGACAGCTTAGAGCCCTTTCAAGGTCTTTTACTAATAAACTGTTACGTTAATTTACGGCCATCTCTAGGACAGACTCTGGCGACCAGACCTAACGGTACTCATCGTTGACTGTGGTCAACAAGGTTTTCCTATTTCTTAAGGGTAAATTTTAATCTTAATGCATCTTAATTATTTATCAATATTTCTTTATTATTTTTATTTATAAAACATTAATGTTTGACTATTTACTAAAATGATCTAATATTTTGTGTTTCCTAATTATTTTTATTTTATAATGTCTACTTTTGCTGTTTCAATACAATTGTATTTGCTGGCTGCATATTAATTTTATGGCGGTTTTACTCCATATGCGTAGATATTAAAATAAGTCCTTCTATTTCACAAAGTTTTAATTTAATTTTATTAAATTCCTGTATTTCTACAACAAAATATTTAATAAATAACTAATTTTACTGGCTCGGAACTTACAGTATTATTGAGTTAATCAATTATTAGCACTATTTAATAAATGGGTTTTGTTTTAGTCCCAAATATTTTCAAAAGTTTTATCTTAAGTGCATTAATATTTTTCTGACTTTAAATTAAAAATAATTTTAATTGCATTTAGTGGTGTTACTAGGACTGATTTCATTATAATGTTCCTGTTTAAATGTTTATCGATCTTAAAATTATTTAGTCGTTCTAGCTCAAATTTTTAATAGGTTTAAGACTGATTTGCACAATTATTAGTCTTTTATTTAATAATGTATTGAATTTTAATAGTGTTTTACATTTTGACTGTTCTATTTTCAGTCTAAGCAAATATATTATTGGGTTTTCTTTATCAATATTAATTCAGTGTTAGCTGTAAATTTAAATTGTCAATTATAGTTTTCTGATGATCATATTTTCAATGTAATGTGTGATATTCTTTCCCTAATTAAAGATAGATCACTTTAATAAATTTTTGCTC
>JAPDSC010090638.1:10973-22377 GCA_026290005.1 Latrodectus geometricus | reverse complement strand
TCACTTTTTTTGTAATCTTCATCATTAAACATATAACATATTTTTTGTAAGAAAATTAGAATATCATATCTCTAACTAAATTCATATATTAAATTTAAAATTAGATTCATCTTAGAAAATATTGCCATGAGCGTTATAACTGAAATTTTTTGAAGTTGAAATTTATTTTGAAAGCTAAATATGGTGACTTATAAATAACTTCATGTGCCACACAGATGATTTAAATCTGAACAATGATATGACTCAGGCACGTGAAAATAATTTTTGGTGTAGAATCTATTCTTCTTTCATTAAAAATGTATAAATAACTAGATTTTTTACTATTTTGAATTATATTCTATCACTATATTGAAATTGGTTTTTGGCTAAAAACAACTATAAGGGTTTTTTTTTTTTTATTTATGATAGAAATTATTAATTTTCATTTTATTACTGCATAATTATTCAGCCTAGATTGTTATAAACCATTCTATGGTTCCATTAAAGTAAACTGTTTTTGCAAGGTTATTTCCCTGATTTGAGTTGCAAGAGTGGAAATCCAAGAAAACTCTCAAGCATGCACATGTTTAGACATGAATGCAAAAGACTAAATTGCTATACAATCTTCCATTGCTCAACAATGACTAGGATTTAAACAAATATTTTTTGTTTCGAAGAGTCATATTCACTAACTAGACTTTGCTGTCATTATTTTTCATATAAAAACTACTTTTTACTCTTAGAAATATTATTAATTAGCAAGAAAGTCAATGGCAGTTTTATCAATTATTTTCAAATAATATCCATCACAAAAAATGTTAAACATGAGAAAAAAATAATACATTTTTTATTTCTAATGACGGGCACCCTTGAGCAAGTAAGTACATTAGCCCACTAGCCGCAACAAGGCCAGAAACTGCTACTCAATTTATCGTTACCCGATGGGCACCTGTGAACAAAGCAACGGAGGTACGAGTGGCATCGCCCACACCACACCACCACAAACCCGTATTGGAGGGCGGGACACATTCATCCATCATCCGAGGAAAGGACAAGAAACACAAAAGGAGAAAAAGAAGGATACTTACCTTATCCGGGATTCGAACGCAGGTCCTCCCCATCCGTAGTCAGTTACACTAACCACTAGACAGGTTGGGCAGCGGTGAAAACAATATAGAGTATATAAATAAATATGTAGAAACATATTTCCAATTGTTGATTATTTAAAAGAGTTTGCGAAATTGAATTCTATTTTAGAAATCTTTGTGTAACAAATCAAATGATTATGTTCAATTTTACAAAGCATCTTTAAAAAAAGATTACCCAGTATTCGATAAGAGATATCGAATATGAGAAAAAGGAAAATCTGTTACGCTTTTTTCCCAATTTTTTATTTCTTTCAGTAAGCATCATAGTAATGAATAATCATTACTGAATTTGCAAGTAGCTTTTTGGATTAAACTACTTTATAATTAAGTGATGAACTGAAAGTTTAATTATAAATGACTTACTCGTGGAAATGTTAACGTTAGTCCGAAAAATTACTAACGGTTGGTGGACGGAGGAAACGCTCGTGCGTTATCGTTAGGCATTATTGTTATCGTTAGAAATTATTGAAAGAGGAAACGTTAATATAATCGGTTATCAGACAGAGGAAGTTAAAACATTTTTTTCTGCGTGACTTTTTTACAAAACAATCAAAAAACTCTTTTTTCTAATGACTAAAGGTAAAATGTTCTGTAATATATGCTCGTCACATCTGAACACTAAATTTTCATTACTTGTCTTTGAAATTGAAAATAGCATCATATTTACTATTATAGGTAACATTGTTGATCTCATTAAGGCATTAAGCCTTTTGGATAAATTATCACTCCATTGTTACATTTCTCCCACGCTATTTAATGAAACAGTGACTTATAACTTAAAATAGATTTTGAAACATCACTCAAATCTACAACTGAAGAAAGAATACCAACTGATTAACTGAAAGCAAATGAACTAACCGTTTGGCTTATAGCTTATTTAAGAGCTATATCTCTCAAAAAACAAACTATTAAATGTTTGGGAGAAAATAATGGAAAACAATTTGTTGGAACTGTTTTCTATAAACTTAAATATTATTAACTACAAATAATTATAATTAAAACAATTATAATAAATCTATTAAAAATTATACTATTTGGTAAATTACTTATTACTTGTTTTTCTTTTAAAATTTTAATAGCCTATTTTGGTTTCAAAAAATAATATTTGTGATTGATATTAACAATATATCTCACTTTCCGATTGTCAATAAAATTGTCTGTTTTTCAACACTCCATTCATTACTGAAGAAATAGATTATCATTTTGGATGTAAATGAAATCTAATATTTGACAACGCAGATAAAACTTAAAGGTAAGTTTGAATTATATATTGTTAAATATTTTATTGAAAAATCAATTTTTCTAGATCAGGTAAGAAAATCACCACCTTCAGCGTAAATCATGACTTTTTTATTAACGTTTATGGACGTTATGGAATATTTTTTCAAAGATTTTATTTTCTTTATTTTCATTTCAGTACAATCCTGTTAACCGATGGGAAATAATTCTTGAAATCATAGACTTGAAGGCAAGTCTGCGATTGTTCTAGAATCAAGCCAGCGACACGAAATCCATCCGTGTCCCGAGTTTTAAAAATGAGCGCTAATGGAAACCAAATAACACGACGTCATTTGCTTTGCTAATATATGTTTCTTTTCGGATGTAGCACTAAGCATTGGTGTGAAGTTAATAAAAGTGAGAGAGTACTTTGGAAAAAATTTCACAAAGAAACTCGTGTGTTCTCCCAATACCATTAACTAAATGCTTAGAAAGAGCTAGAAATTAAAGCAAAAAAAATTTAATTGACTGAAATTTTCATAAAGAATTGAAAAAATATTCAATTCTACATACAAAGTAGAATTAAATGTTGTCATCAGGTAAATTTTAAAATGTTACGAGGCGGCTAGATATCATACTTTCAGAAGAGGACGTTTACTTATCCTTTATCACAACTGAAATAATATCACTCAGGAATCTTTACGCCAACTCTAGATAAGAAGGCTGCAACGAATAGTTGGAACACCATCTCAACTCAAATTGTTCAATAGGAAATAAAAAAGTATACAAGAAAGCTGGTTCGACAATCGGATAATTTATGTTTGCAACAGTCTTCACAATAAATTAGATAAAATGGTGGTAATGTATAGACTACCACTGTCCCAACTAGATTAAAAGAAAATATGCATTCTTTTCTCCGTATTGGCGATATCTTAGTCTTCTTAAGAAATCTAAGTTGTTACCATCGATAGATTTTTACTTTGGCAAATATACTTGGTATATTAAAATGGACTGGCCACTTGCAGATTAAAGCAAACTGCAATAATGCATCTTTTATCATGGCTAAAATGTTTTACCAATTCTAAATTATACTCATTTTTATAGTGAAACAGCTATTTTTAAAACAATGATGGACTTCTTTCTAGCACACATAAAATGGAATATGTGTCCTTACCACTTTAACGACATAACTCTGTTTTGTGAGGCATTTGATGACCATTTTCAATGTTTGAATTTTATTTAAAATACATTCAAGAAGCTGGATTCATTCTAAGCAAAATACTTCCTTACAAATGACAACATAAGATTCTCTCTGTCTAATATCAGAAGAAAGTGCGTAACCAGATCTAGATAGAGTAAGAGTGGTAAAATGTTTTACATCATCCTTAAATATATATGTCATTATGTGTTACTTAAAACACCATTTTTATTCGAATCCTTTCCTCAAAGGTTTTTACTATTGAGCCCAATTTTTAAAATGCTATTAAAAGGAATTAAATTTTATGGAGGACGTAAGCAAATGCATGCTTTTAACTAATTGAGATTGGTACTTATCTCTAATATTATGTTAGGACCATATGTTGAAAATGTAGAAACAGGATAGTTTATAAATGTCAATGGCCTCTTATATTGGAGCTATCTCAAAGAAAATATAGAATGCAAGAGATAAAGTAATAGCTTATGCTTCCAGAACTCAAGCCATAGGAACAAATTCTACTGTTGAAAGAGAGTTTCCTGCCACCGTAAGGTACACTCCCAAATTTATAACTTCTCTCAATCGGCAAAATATTTAATCGCGACAGATAACCGTGCTATATGTTGTATCAAACAAGAAAACTTGAGCGATGGATTTTTTGGCAAAAAAGTACACGCTTTGATCCGTAAGAGTGATAATAAAACACAAGGATGCTTGAGATTTGCTCTTAAATCAATTGGAAATGGAACCTAAGTTACCTGCAGTGATCACTTCTATATCTGTTATGAATATTGCAGAATAGCAAACCAAAGATTGCCATTTCATAGCCATATCACTTACTGTCATGCCATTTTTTCTGCAATGAAATAGATTTACTATGCAGTATCCCCATAAGAAAAAAAGAAAATAAATATATCAAGGTCTGCAACGATAATCTAGGTCATTATTATTATAAGAATGCGCTACCTAGCGAACCATTATAATCACCAATAGGTGGCAAATTTTCCAATCAATACGTTTTTCCAGATATACTTCGTTGATAACCAATAAACATTAAAAGTCATTCCATAAATCTTTATGTATCAACAATTTATCATCCCCAAACTAATGTTCTAATAATGTTATTCAATAAGGCACTGAAAACATGTTATATATATGTATATATATAAAGAGAGAGAGAGAGAGTGATCAGAAAACTAGGAATCTTCGGTACTTAACAGCAGGAAACAAGCAGAAGACTTTCAATTCTTTATCTACCATCTAGATATCATTTCACATGGAAGATTATGACCCAATTTATTTAACGTGCCCCAATCGCTTTTAGAATTTATGGTGAATCTTCGATTAAGTCGAATTTCGAACTCCCTATCATCCTATGATCAAAACGGCCCCCTAACATACTATGTTACCCATTCCTGGTATATAAGGGGGTCGTTAAAATTAATTTGTTAAGAAAATCAGTGAAATCAAGCTGTTTGATAGACTGCGAACATTAGCTGCTCAAGTAAAGTACCACCGATTTTTTAAACGTAAAGTATTGTCGTATTCCTCAGAAGATTAAGTGTCGGTTTTAACACCTGTTAGAAAAAAAGATCTGATAATCTGCTTAAGAAGTTCTTTTCTCCTTTCATCGTATTCAGAAAATTATCCAATTTAACTTTTGTATTTCAAACTATTAAATTTATATCAAGATATAATAAATTAAAATATACATCGTTATTAAAGGTGAGAATATAGTCTATTCACGATCTTGAACTACAAGCACACCATTTCGATAGTAATATTGCCACATTTGACGAACATTGTGAAAAAGATAAATTTGGCACTGATAAAAGCGACTATATTGAAGAACAGATACATTTAAGATTAAAAGCGTCAAATAAACTAACTTTGAATTTGCAAAACACTGTTCCTTTAAAAAGGGGTAATGTTCAAATTTCTCTCCCGCTGAAACTTCTGTGACGTAAATGTAGAATGCAGAGCTTCCACTCCATATGTTGTTGTTGTTGTCATATGCCATCCAGGTTGGCAATATGGGGTGCGCTGCTCCACTTTTCCAACTGAACCATATTTGGTGTGGATTCCGACTTCCTTAGTATACACATACCATAGGTACCCGTTTATAGGGTAGGACCCTTCACACCCACACAAAGAAAGGACAAAGACAAGAAAGAGAGAGAGAGAAAGTACATCCATGCCCGAGCCAGGATTCGAACCCAGGTCCCACTCATTTGTAGTCAGGTACGATAACCACTAGACAGTTTGGGTGGCACTCCATTTGTTATAAATTGTAATAACCATAGAGTCATTGCTCAAAATTTTGATGAAATATAATTATTTTGTCCGCATATTTCATAATTTACAGGAATAGTGGGTTTAATTTATTTATATATTTCATAATTTACCGGTTGGAGTAGTGTTCCAGTTAGTTAACTTTATAATGCTCCGTAAATTAGTGTGCATGTATTGCGTAACATTTTGATCTCCATTGAGATATATTTTTATAAATATTGCAATAAATGAATAACATATCGTGCAAACAGCTTCATATCAATTGTACAATGGCGTGATGAAAATAAATATATAGTAATTTAAACTTCCTGAGGTAAATTTTGTGAATTATTGTAGAATAATTTAAAGACTGTATAAAACCGTTTATTTCTTCAATTTTCATAAAATTTTCAACTTGGAATGATATTTTAAGGACATCCGAATCTGTTGGCCCATATATAAAGTGCAAGTTAAAAACTACAGATAAAAATGCATTTGAATTAATAAAGATAGCGTAAGATTTTTATTTTAGTCTGAATGTACTTTAATTTTTTTAATCTGAAATGAACAGAACAATTTTATGTGAATAGTTTCAACTATTTTTATGCATTAAAACATAAATGAATTAATAATGTCAAATATTTTTAACATTAAAAAGAAACAATAGAAAATATGTTTATACTTATCTTCCAGGTGACCCAAAGGCAGTTGTGACATTTTGAATGTCGGGCTTAGATTTTCCGGGAGGCATAACAGTGTGAGTGACGTCATAGTCTTTTTTACCAATGCAGATTTTGAAAACAATTTCTAAATCTATGTGAAAGCATAAATATATAGAAAAATAATTATCTTTATCCACTGGAAAATATTCCATTGCAATTATGAATAGCAGATTGACCACTTGGAACTGTATGACAATATCTTGATATCACAAAATGTACAGCCTAACACACGAAAATTGTTGCAAGCTATTTTAATACATACCACGTTAATTGATTTTTAAAAGGACATTTCCCTGATCGCAGCCCATGCCTATCGCAAAAAAGTAAATTTGAAAAATTCCAAATAAGTACCCCGATAGGTGTGCGTGCAGGAGACACAAGCATAATGTCAATCTTCTTTATCCGACAGTGGCTGAGATAGAAACAGGAGCTTTATATAACGAAAAGCGCTTTTCTACTTCTAGGTCATGGGGAGCTGTCAAAACCTATTTTGACTCTACGTAAGCAGCAGCTAACGGCCTAGTATTGTTATCAGATATTTTTATGTCTACTCCATAATTAACCTCTCCGAAGGACTTTTTATGGACAGCGGTCCATATTCACGTGTCGCAAGTGAAAGAACATGGAAAATCCCAACCAATTATCCCGACAGACGTGCATCTGAAAAGCAGAAGCGCCAAAACTATTTCCCGTTGTTCCATAACAGCCATAACCAATGCTTTTGTTGTATAACGGGGACATTTCACCTTATATGTCCTATCACTGTTTCACGGTGAGTCCTTTTAAACGTGCTTTGACATCACGCATTAGGCAGTTTAACTCTGAAGGCCGTTGTAAATCATTTTAACGTCTACACCATGTAAATTGATTTCTAGCGTGATATTTCATACATAGTTGGCTGTTCACCTATCGCAAGGAAGGAAACTCAAGAATTTCCCAAATATCCATCTTGATTCACAAGCAGATCAGACAAGGAAGTAGAACACTCATCCTTTAATGTTCAACAATGGTATTGATCTCATGCTCTGTAAAACGTTATTATATTTCTATGCTCCGGTAACAGACGAGAGAAGGACGAAAATACTGAATTACAGCTTCAAATTGTCACTGGGAATTTTCTTGATGTCGTTCTAATACTGTTTGAAGTTTTCATTGAGCTGTTCCATTTCCGTGATGAAAATTGAGCAGTTCTTTTAAAAAATTTGAAATTTTCTTACTGTAACTATGATATTTGGGTGTCGTAAAATCTTCACTTTCTTGGGCATACATCCAAAAGATCTTGTCTAAAATTTGTGTTCAATTATTTGGGACGGCTGGCTGAAGCTGCTTGCCGTCCCAAAATATTGAACACAAATTTACTCTGGGTTTCACATATAATTATATTTTCTAAGACCACTGTCTATATACGTTTTATTTCCACAGTTAGTTTTCAGCTAGTTTATTAATTTCATTCTGCATAAAATGGAGTTAAAATTATTGAATAAGTTCAGCGGAAGTAGATTTTCTTACATTTGGAGTAATACTACAACTTTTTTTTTTAGAAATTCACGCCTTGCTTTTACTCAACGGAATTCTTTTTCTACTTGGTACTCTCATAATAGCCATTTCGAATATTTATTATGATGCCCACTGGAATTTATGTCAACCCAGAGTAAGTGCCAAATTCTTTTCATTTATGCATTCAGATTTATGTGATAGTATGTATTGGGTTTATATATTTTATGCTATTATCACAGCGATTAGGTTTGTATTTAAAGACGTGTAGAAAAGCAGCCTTTAATTTCGAATTACGGAACAATAGAATACTTGACATTAAATTTTTTTCCTTATCTCACTGCAATGTAAGTCAAGGAATATAAATATTTTGCTTTCACTAAGTTGGCAGCCCAACTACTATTAGCTGTTTTCAGGCTTCTTAGCATCCATCATATATTTTGCCTTCCAATAATTGTAATCAGTTAATGTGGTATTTCTTCCGTCAAACTCCCATCTTACTGTCCATGCCTCAGAATGTCAGTGTAAATATCGGGAAATATTTTTTAAAGACGGATCATAGCTTTTTATCGTCTTAGGAATTTAGCACGTCAGAACCAATGTACTCATCAAATATTGCTTAAAAGATGATACAGAAAAAATTTAAAAATTATTTTAATATAAAAGCTTTATTGGAAAAACCACTGTGTGTGTGTGTGTGTGACTGAAACAAACGAAAAAATTTATTTGTTTAATTGAATATAAACGTATTTCGCATCCATTAATTTTGACAAGAAAACTTAATGTATACCGAACATTTCCTTGTAGGACATTTAAAATGTATCTTTAAATGTAATTTGAACGTAAGAATAATCAATTGATTAAGTGACTGAAAACATAAAAAATAAAAAAAGTTTCAAAAATCAAAGAAGGAAAACATGTAGCGTTGCTGATGTATATGAAATAATTTATATAAATGGCCAACAAGATTCAGATACTTTAAAAAAAATTTGTACACTGAAAAATGAAACAAAAATTTGTTCTTAAAAATGTAATTTTGAACAGAAAAAAAAATGATTACTTGACTTGATTTTTCATCAATAAAATGAAAACAATATAATGTTCTTTTTAAATAAGAAATTTATTTTGCACGTGATTCCTATATAGTACATAATGAATAATTTTTCTAATCTTGTACTTTTCTTATAAAGAGAAACTTAAAAAATATATATAGTTATAAGAAAAGCCTTTATTTTTTTCCAAAATTCAATTTTAGTAAATATTTTACCTGTCCCAATAAGTCCGAAAAAAGAAGGTGAATTATGATTAGTAGTACAATTTATTATTCAATGTATATTGATAAGTCGATATGCTACTGAATATTTCTTGATATGAAGTTCTTAATCATAGGATTTTAAATGAGATGGTATGTTGTTTTAAGAGACAAAAGGAAAAAATTGCAAAAGGAAAAATATAAAACAACTTAAATTATTTAAAAATAATATATTTCTCTAAAAAAATGCTCGGCAAGAAAAAGACTCAATTTATAGAATTAAAATAATGGTCTTTAGCTAAAATTATCCCAAAAAGAAAACTATTTACAGAGAGAGAAAAAAACATTTACAAACCTTTATAATTTTATTATTTAACACTAAACATCCGGGGATTTTTTTATTCGGCAAAATTAATGAGAAAATGGGTCAAATGTGATCTTTCGTTAGTTTTAGTGTTAAAAAGGTTTAGTAAATAAAATTATATTGCAGTACGTTTTGGACTGCTTATTAATGTTGAGCACAGTCACTAAACTCAACTAATCATCTCGTAATTTTAAAATTCGGTCATCTAACGAGGTTGATACCTTAACAGGCAACCTTCTCTCTAGACCACGCAAAATCATTAGAGAGATTGAAACATATGAAATTTCCAGGTTTCTCGATGCAATGAGTTTGATGTGCCTGAGATCGAAAATTTTCAATCCCAGGAACTATCCCTTACTGTGACTAGGCACGCAACTTCTAATCTTTTTTTATCATTTTTTGTTAGTTATTGTTTTTACTTTTCATCAAAAATTTTATAATTTTCACTTCTATTTTTGAAAAATATTTCTTTAACATTATATGGGAAATTTAATTTATCTAGTTAAATATTTGCAAGGTTTAAAAGGAAAATTAATATGGGCCATAGATTACAGTGTTGAATGAAGGGTGTGGGGATGCGTTCAGCGAGCATACGAGGTACCTTCGAAAAACTGACCACACAGATGAACCAATAAGCTATCCAACAGTACTTCCCTAACTAATGTTTAATGGACGTTTCTGCGTTTCAGCTTCTAAAGGAGATGCCTGATTCGTGCATCTAATCCGGTTGATTTTTATTGGCTACGACGGTTTGAATTTGCAAGCCAGTACTACAAATGAACGTACACTGAGGGACGACAGGTAGCGTTTTCCAATTAATTGCGTTTTATGCTTTATCGGACAAATGCACGTCCAATGAGTGGCAACAGATAACATTTTCTGATTAATCACGTTATGTGTTCTACCGAACAGATGGATGTTGGCATACACAATGTGAAAACCCTGGAAGCAAAAGCTTTGAAACTATCACTGAAACTCTCTGGGCTGCATGATGAATCATTATGGACAGGGGACTGTTTCGTTGCGTTTACTAAGTTCGCTCATCTTTGTGGAAAAAACGATGAATCAATACTGATCAGGCCTTTCAGATCATGCCCAACTTTTTATGTGCATTGTTTTTCTCAGGATGATAGCATCTACCAGAAGGACAATGTGAGTGTCATTCTGCTTGCAGTTTAAGTACGGAGTATGGAAAACAACATAGGGAGTAAACAGATCTCCCCTGCCCTGAAAGCTCACCCAATTGTGAAATTGTGAGACTCTCGATCTAGTTGTTCGTGGACTGGATCCTCACCAACGTATTCTTCTGCAGAAATCAACTTGGCTCAACATCCCAGTGAACATCTTTAGGATCCTTATTGACTCTCCTCTCATACGTCCGCAGCAGTCCTCTCTGCGACAAGTTGTTATTCACACTTTTGGCACATGGTTACATTAATGTATCTGGACTGTGCATATTCATGTTTTTCTCCCATGTCAATCAAGATATTTTTAAATTATTTAGATATTAAGCACTTTAATACAGAATTTAGTTCTTCATCTCAGTATCTACTCTTACTATATTGAATTTAAAAATCACTACTGCATTAGAAAATACAATAATTTATAAAGTTTCCTTTTTGATTTACATTTAATAATGCCCCAATCCAAAGATGAAGTTTTACACGATTGAATTAACTCTGGGAAAGCTGTTATTTGTTGATATAAAAACTATACTACTACAACTTAAAACACAATCCTTTCAAACTTTTTTAACAATCT
>JAPDSC010090638.1:0-10573 GCA_026290005.1 Latrodectus geometricus | reverse complement strand
ATTGAGACGTCATTTTTAATCTTAGATGTGTAATGATATGAGTTCATAGAAAATATATTTTTGTCCAATTATTTAAGTTAATCCAAATGCGACTAAAAGCAAATATTAGCAGAATTTCGGTTTTAATTTACTTAACACTAGGTTAAAAATCTTCGGTTAAGCTCAACATTTAAAAGCATTATTCATAAAATATCACATATTTTAACCATTCAAAGCCAGCCTGTTTCAGCAATATAGTTTTATTCATATATGTAAATACACAAATTAGGGTGAAGGAATTCTTTAATTGATATGTAATTGTAACTGAAGTATGTTAGAAAATAAGTAATTAATCCCCAATACCGCATTCACTTGAGTGGAACATGTTTCATAATTAAATCTTGTTTGAGAAATATATTCTCTGGTAAGAGTTATAATATAATCAATTAATATAATTTAAGGGCATAGTTGATTGATAATTAAAATACTTGATTTTTAGAGTTAAAATCTTGTTTTAATTTTCTAAGAGAATTTCAACCTCTCTCTGTAACGATTTTTAAAATTTCTATATTGTATTTCCCCTACTGCTAGGTTTTTTTTCAAATCAAGAAGGTCATCCGACCTTAATCTTATTGAACATAAATATCATGTATTAGACTGTAATATTGCTACGAAATGATTCCAGATAGCACCTATAACCATAGAGTCGGTAGAGAAATGGCATAGCGAGGTAAAACTGTCGATATTAAAACAGTAATTGAAACAGGCTTATAAATTTGCTACAGTTTAAGTATTGCAAAAACACTGAGGGAACAATAGAGACCTGTAAAATAATACTCTATCAAGTATACGATAAACTATAAAGGGAAATCTATGCCTTCGAATGGAAAAATGTTTTCTTCGTATTTAATGTAAGTAAAGATTTATATTTTCTTTACTTACATTTAATGTAAGTGCAGAAAATATTTTTTTTCTTTATTTACACAATAATTAAATTAAATTTATGAAAATATGAAATAGCAATACCTTATTTTATGGCGTCTGGAATTCAAGCCATTTTTTGTTATTTTTGTTGCATTCAATTGCAAATTAATTTTTTGTTGTCATTAGAAGTATGGAAAAATAGATCCGTTTCAAATTTATAAAGCTCAGAAGGTTTTCTAAATTTGCTCTTCATTCAACAAATGCATGGACATAGAAAAATTGCTTCTAAGACACTATGAAGAAAATTAACTTTCAAATTTCGTGCGGATGTGGATTTTCATAAGAAATCGACGAAATCAGTAGCAATTGTAGGTCAAATAAGCTTGTGTAAAGAAAGCGAGAATGCAGTAATATTCCGTCAACATAATTTCTGAAATACAAAAGTCACATGACTCATTGGAACTACAGTTACTTTTTGAGAGCAAAGAACTGATTCTCCTGCATAAATCTTTTACTGATATTGGAACAAAAGTCGAACACTATTTCATATGTAGGCATTGCAGAAATCTTTATCACGTTCTCGAATTTCGGTGAGAACAAAGACATGTATTCGATAAACTAAACCTTTATTCATTATTGGTTTTACTCAAGGATTAAGCAGAAATTTTACAGCAAGGAAACATACAAAAATTGTTTTCACAATAAATAGTTTGATTATTCCATCTTCGAATCCTGGGCATTTCCATAATATTTTCTAATTTCATCATCAGAGTAAATTTACTTTACATATATCAAAATTAAGAGAAATCAATGATCTTCTAGAAATGTTTATCTTTAAAATAATCCAAAGCTATAGACTATAGACAACACATGCTTAAAGACATGATTTTGCATTCAAATCATACATTAATTAATTAGTAAAACTTTTTTGATCACATAGGTTATTTTAAATTGAAAAGGCATTTTGCTATATTAAATGATTTAATAAATTAAGATCATAGTCAACGCATAATAATATGCTACTTTTTAAAAGTAAAACTTTATTATTTCCAAATACAGGCACACTTTAATTAGGATTTATATATATGATTATATATATAAATCATTATATATACAATATTTTATGTCACTTGTTATTGAATCTCACGTTCATTCTTTCACTTCACTAACATTTGCGGATGGACATTATCGTTTATTGTACCATTTATGCTTATTTTCGGAGCTTATGAATGGAACCAGGGTAATCTACCCAATATGCTGATAACGATTCTCTATGCCTGCTTCAACAAATTTCTGTGGTCTTTAGCATTAGCATGTATTACTATAACATGCATGACTGCAAATGGAAGTGAGATATAACATAATAATTGGAATACTTTAACATACATGATAGAAAATATTAATCATCATTGAAAATTATCGCATTATTGTAATTATGTAAAGTTATGATGTAAATTGGCTGTCACATAGATATTTCACACATAAAATTATCACACAAGCTAGAAGACTTCTGAAATACTTATTACTGAAAATGAAAGAAATTTGTATAATATGTCATTGTATAAAATTAAATTCTAATGTTTCAATTAGAGAATTATTCAAAATAAAATATAAATCCTTAGAGTTTTAGCATTAATTCAACATTTTTTTCTCTCATTCTATAACTAAAAATATATATTCCATTACAGCGCTTCAACAAAATGAGACACAAACATTAGTTACTGGTGACATCTAGTGAAGAAGCAGAGTAAGAAATACCATGTACGTAATGCTATAAATTGAAAAATACTAAAAAATTTTTAACAAACAATACAATGGAAATAAATAGCTGCCACTTGAAATAACATTTTACGTATGCGAGGGAAAAGAAGACCTCGAGTGACAATAAAATTAAACCAATTACTTAACAAGATATTTTAAATTTCTTGTAGAGGTTTTACTCATAAAAGATTTTGGGAAAATTATGATAAAATGATTGAATATATATAACAATTTATTTAAATTTATATAGATATATATTTTGAAATGCAAAGTATATATTTCTAGTGATTTACTATACAATTTTAAATTGACTTACTCATTAATTTTGTTAAAGGAAGAGGCAAATTCTGTAATGTTACATATATCAGGGGAAAAAACAGCTTAAAAATTATAGTTTAAACAATGATGGACTTTTAATTTAATCATTAAGATTAAAAAGTACTTTCAATAAAAAAAGGATGAGTAAAATTAAAATAAAAGGTTATCCTAAAATAGTAAAACAGGTAAAGAATTCTCGGATGAATAAGAGGCGTACTTAAAAATATCTAAACTATAATTGTTATATGAATTGATTAATTTACTTGAAAAAGTAATCTGATTACTTCAGTCATATTTATAAATAAATAGCCTTTAGTTCATCATTAATTTTTAATTTAATATTTTAATTATAATAAGAGAAGTCTAGTAAAATAGTTTTATTACAAAAATATTCATGAAATATATATGGCATTCTCACTGCTTTAGGTATTGTAACAAAATTTTTGAGTTGGCAAAGTTTCGTCTCACTTGCAAGATTAACTTACGTGAAGTATTTGGTTCATCCAATAATTCAAATTGTGTATATGGCTATCTTTTTCGCCGTTACAAGAGAAAAACGAAAATGTATCGAATTTTCTGTTTGTTGTCTTCCTTAGTTTAATTAATTCATAGAAATTTCTCTTATTTGTTGAAATTAGTTTATAGGGGTTTAAAACAAATATCAACAATTATTTTAAAAGTATTTGTATTATTTTAATAACATTTTTTTTATAATTGGGTTACTTAAAAATCCTTAAAAGTTTGGATAAATGATCACACACACCACTTTTAGGTTCTAATTCATCCCTCACAGTATTATATTTGTCAACAAAGTTTTCTTGGATTTTCTTATCCAAGATTTCTCCTCGTTGATCACCTATTCTGAGAGGAAAAAATTGATGTCTAAGCAATATATTTTTTTCTCTCATATAAATGTATCAGGTCGTGCGCATTTTTTGATAAATTTTTAAATAACATAAAAAATTATAATTTAACATTTTAATCATATATTTTCCTCCATTATCAAACATATCTCGCCATCTTACAGGCAGCGTTTTTATACCATTTCTGTAGAAAGACTATGGTTTTGATGCAAAAATCTTCAAAGCTCATTGTGTACATCCTGTTTAGAATTTAATTTCTTTCCCAGTAAAATCTTTTATAAGATACGAAATAAGGGAAAATTACTTAGGGAAATATCTGAGTAATATGCAGGATGTTGCGAAAGATCCGTATTAAATTCACTAATTTTTTCCAGTGATGTTCAAGCCGTATGCGGTCTAGCGTTATCATGATGAAACAACACTTTCTCGATATTCACCTATCATGGTCTTTTTTTTTTAACTAATTAATTCTAAGTTTAGACAGCAAAGTCGTTCACTTTAAACTTCTGAATTAATCGTTTCATTAGGTTCTAACAGTTCAAAATAAATTACACCATACATATCCCACCAAACACTCAAAAGAATCTTTTTGGAATGTAAAGGCATATTTGCTGTTGGAATCGGCAGCTTATCTCCATCTGTCCACGTTCTTTTTCTTGTGATGTTTTATTTTGTCGTGAATAATAAACAGTTGTTTATTATTCACGAAATTCAGATGTATTTTTCAGATATATTTTAATGTCTTATATGTGTGCTTTTTTTCTTTGTCTTTCGATCGAGTCTTCATTTCTGGCTCTTGACAAGTTATTCATTCAATACTTACAACGTAAAAAGTACTCTCAAAGAATGAATTTTGTATGTGGAGAAGATAAAATACTTTCGAGAGTAATTCAAACAAGTGAGCGGTACTTGTCAGAATGTGCCTCGAATCGGCAGACCAATGAAACTGGGAGATGGAGACTGAAGAGTGCTGTCCAGAGAAATTCGGAAGAACCGCACCCAACCAATGGCCATCATCCTCGAGGAGTTTCAACTGGCATCCAGGAGTATTGTTTCAATGAATACCAGCTGTAAGGAAGCAGATCTGCTTGGTTTTCATGGTCGTGTTGTAGTCCATAAGCCTTTGATCACAAAGTTGAACCACGCTGCTCGGCTAATGTAGTGCAAAGTACATTGAAATTGGACCACAGATCAATGGAAACGGGTTCTTTGGAACGACGAATGAAGGTTCACCCTTTACCATTCCGCGTCTGCATGGAGAACGTCTCCTGTCAGAATGCATTGTGCCAACAGTCAAGTTCGGAGTAGGCGGAATTATGGTCTGGGGGTGTTTCTCCTGATATGGTCTTTGACGTTTGGTTTCCATTCATGATAAGCTCAACGCGGATGCGTTTTACACCATTTTGGATGACAATGTGCTTCTTACGTTGTGGCATTTTTACCTATTGAAACCCTGTTACTTTCAGGACGACGATGCCAGTTGTCATGTATCGAGGTTAACCAAGTCCAATGGAGTTCATCAAATAGATTGGCTTGTCCAGAGCCCAGACCTAAACCCTATCGAGATCCTCTGGGACGAGTATGATCGCCGAATTAAGGGGTGCATTACCCATCCAAAATCAGTGAAAGAACTTGTATCTCTACTCCAAGCCGAGTGGAGGACAATACCACCAGCTGTAATACAAAGACTTGTGAAAAGTACGCTATAATTGCCTCTCGTGGAGCCAACTATAGGTTTTGAATAAAGTTAGTTTTTCTTTTCTATCACAGGTGTACAAATATTTATTAATAAACAGTATTTATATATATATAATTTAATATGAATAGATTTTTTTAAATGACTGAGACCCTTTGAAGTTCAATAATTGCATTAATTCTAATAAATAAAAGGTGCATTATAATTTATATACCATAGGAAGAATAGGTTTGAAAAGAAATTGCATTCCTTAGATTTGTAGAAAAAAGAGCCTGGTTCAAAAAAATATAATTATCTAAGTCAACTATACTTCATTCAAAAAAGTGACACAGTTCTTAATCACAACGAACTGTTGTATTTATATAAAAACATTATTCACACTGGAAAGCGAATTTCTCCAGGTTTCAAAATTTAATCTAAACAATCACACGAAATCAAGGTTGAGAATTCAACCCGTGAAATACTCAACTCAATTTTAGAGAGGTAATAATTAATAGTGTATTAAAATGTAAAAACACACTTTTTTTTCATTTTACTGCTTTCTGTTTATAAACCTTTACTGATATTTCGTATTCTACGAATAATCCTTTTGATTTGGCTGAAAAAACTTATATAATTTTGGTGAACATTATTTTTTTGGTTTCTCTTAAAATACGTACACATTAAAATGCTGTATAAGCTAATATTTACTGTTGATGGCATCTTGAATTATATCACGAAGAAAAGTGCTATAAAAACGTAAATAAAATCATTGATTTCTATGATTTTGAAATGTTTCATAACATTTATGTACCACTTCTATGACATACTACAACTATTCGTGAACTATTTTGAAATAAAACTTTATTAATGGTTTTGTGAAACCAAAAATGTTTTAAATTTTAATTATGCTGGTATATATATTTTATATGATGTACTATATTGAAATTTTAATCCAAATTTTAAGATTGATCAATTTTGAATCAGCTACTATTTATGTGCTTTGCGGTCTCCTATATTTTATTATTTAATATCTACAAATAATTTTCAACTGTTTCGATTCTTCGAATTTATTGGACGGAAAAATTTACCTTCTATAAAAATAAAACTGTTAGTCTTCATAATATTTATGAATTGAATGAAAAATTAACTTTGTAGTCAATTTTAACTTAATTGCTTTAATTAGAATACTTTCAAATTAAAACAATTAAATGAGATGTGAATCTTTTCTTTAAATTCTTAAATAATGAGTCATAAAATTTTTAATGTTGAATGATATGATTAAAGATGTATTAAGGCTTTTCACTTGTGAAACAACATGCATATTTCATTACAATATTATTTACAAGCTATTTTTGACAGTCGAAATAGTTTTCAATAGGCTCAACCTAATATAACCTTTTCTTAATGGAGTAATATTTTTCCATTATCAGTGATATTCACATTACATTTCTTATGTGAAAATACTATAACAATGATTATTTTTTATATTACATTTGATTTTTAATAATATCTGGTTGTACTCTAATTATTTGTTCAATTGTTCATTATCGACAGTGAGATAAGATGAGATTTGCATATCTTTGCACTAGCCACAGGATTACATCATGCACGATTTTATATTTCGACATTATGCAATAATATTCTTATGTAAAGTGTTTCATAATATTTAAGTCTTTACAGACAAATTATCGATCGAATTTTTCCTCATACTCCACACCTGTTTAAAATACTTTCATGACTTTTTTTATTTTCGAATGATGTTAAATATTCTGATGTATTTCAATAAGTTCTTTGAAGAAGAAGACTTACTGAACACTTATAAAGCATTTCTAAATGAACTTTTAGATGAAGTTATGTTCATCAAATCTTTTTTTTTCAATAACTCTAAATTTTGAATATCCTGGCTTAATTGTTTCTTCAACTTCAAGAACAACAATTCTAAAATAAAGATTACCATATTGTTTAAGATTATGGACGTTCAATTTAGATTCCTATATTAAGCGAAGAAAACATTGGAAGTTGCAGCATTTTATTAACGAATGTTTTCTAACTAATCTAAAAAATATTTTTCATATTTGTACAAATAACTAGAGGATATAATTTTTTGCAATATTTGCTAAGTATATTTGTAAAATTGAATGACGATATTTTTTCTTTTTAGAATAAAAATACCCTTATATTGACTGCTTTTGGTTGTACTCTAATCTTATTAAAAACTGAAAATATTTAAGTTTTATTAGTATTATGAGCAGTAGACTTTTTTGCATATGAATGGTAATTGGATAGGAATCCATTGTTTAAAATAGATTCGGAATCTTTACAGACATTCTATGTAAGAGGTAGGAATGTCATAAATCTGTAAGCGCTGCTGGGTGTGTGATCAGTTACATAAAATTAGGATTTTGTAATAATAGAGACTGATTCTCTCTCTAGATATTGAAGGAGGATCAATACCCAGAATCATACTGAAGAAGTGTTTTATTAATAGTTTAAGTGATAATAGAGATTGATTCTCTCTCTGGGTACTGAAGGAGGACCAATACCCAGAATCATACTGAAGAAGTGTTTTATCAATATTTTGTGTTTTATCAATAGAAGTATTTTATCAATGAAAATCTAACATCTTCATAATGTTTAGGCACAGTATAAAACGATTATGTTTATTGTTAAAAGGTAGAGAGGGAGGAATGGGCTCCGTGTTGTCAGAATTATCATAGTCGGTTTCAATCAATTCCATTGCCTTTAGAGCCGTAATATGCACTATTTATTTTCTTCACCAATGTCTCCACAAAATGTTATTGTTCATATGTATAAAGAGTGTTCTCATTACAAAAATACAGTCATCCATAAGGATACTAAGAAACTAATAATAAAGTCTAGTAGAACTTTGTGTGAAGGAAAACTCAACAAGTGCATAAGAACTCTACCATACACATGAATTTGATTCATCAGGGATTACAAATTATTGTGTATGATTGAATTGTTATGCAATTTTTGCAATTTTCGTTTACACAAAGCTCTGTTAAATTTTATTACCAGAGTTTGTTCGGATGCGCGTTTTATGTTGTATTTTTGAAATGAGTATACTTGTTATACAACGGGCATTTGTAATATATTCCTAAGAGAACGATCAAAACATTCGAATCGATGTTTATTTATAAGACAGATATCAACTTTGGTGTCTACAAAAAAGTATATAATGTAACAGTAATAAGACTAATATAGAAAACGAAACGAAAAGGAATTGCTTACTGAAGGCTATTTTTTTACAAGAGATTCATAAAAAGATTAAGGTTTTTGAACTTATAGAATGTAGAAGATTTAATATTGTTCGTTTCATAGTTTAAATGTTTTGAACAATCTCTTCTATTTCAATTGTTAGGTATTTTTCAATAGCACAGCACATTGAGAAATTGGAACAAAATTAAATAGTACTCCTTTTAGTATTATTAAATAGTACAAAAACAACACTTCTTTTCTAATTATACTGAAAGAAACATTATTAAATGATAATACCAAGTAAAGACTTAACTTTTGTTATGACTGAACTCTACATTTAAATAGCCAAAAAATGGAGTTATATGCTTATTGAATTTTTAATCTGGATGTCAACCCAGTGCTTATTATTCATTCAACTTGGATTACGGACAGTGGATTTGAGTTGAATTATATTGTTGAACTAGCGTGATTTATTGATTACATTTTAGTGAATACTAGATTTTTCTGTGAATTGTGGACTAGTGTTGGAATATTGTGTGAGGATTATTCTTATGATATCAGAATATTACATTAAGAATTCTTGTTAAAGAGGACAAGTTATTAATTTTAAACTCGAAAATGAAACATCATTTCGTTTGATTTAACACTTTAAACTGTTTCTCTCAGAATACAGAGTTCAACTGCAACTATTATGATTAGTCAAAGTGTATTGAATTTATAAATATATACTATGTTATTAAATATAATAAAATTTGAAATTCAAATTTGAGCTTACATTTGGATGCACTTTCGTATGGAGTTTGATTATCTACAGTTTTTAAATAAACAAAAGAATTCGAGATTTACAGTTATAATATCAGTTGAGACTACTAGAGTTTTTATTTACTGTTCGATATATGTTTGAGGACACTTTTTCATAAAATTTTCGTTTCAAAAATTTTATAGTTTAAAGAAAATATTGCTTAATGAATTAAACATTTTTATAACTTGTGTTTAACATACGGTATTAAAACATGCTTTCATTTTACAAATGCCGAACATTAGTACTTAAACCGTTAGTTCCCGTTCCTCATCTATTTCTTGACAATAATCTCTCATACTGAGAAAGTATGGTACATTTATTTACATTTTCATTGGTTTATTTGCATTTAGAGTCACATAAAACACAGTTTGAAGAATCCATCACTTTAATTCAATACACAGATGGTGTTGCAAATAGTCATGTCTAGTTACTTCTTTAGATGGAGACACTACAGTCTTTATTAGAGAACTGGGAATTCTCTAATTCCCCAGAATTTCTTATCTATTATCACTTGCGCTTTTAATCGCTTAAGAGTTTTTCTGACAATCAGATTAATAACCAATTCAGCCGATGATTTATACGCTATCAAAGCTCTTTTCATAGCCAGTGCATCAGCTTTTTCAATGGATTTCTGCCATAGTTCCACAATGCGCAGAAATCCATTGGAATGAAATTATGTGTATTAGTACCTTAAGCAAGGATCCAAATTCTAAATTTCTTTGATACCATATTTGATTTTTCTAAAGACCTATCTTAAAAATGTAGTTGTTCTCAAAAATTACACCAATATCGTGAAACTTCGTACGAGCGTCTGTGTTCTATCCATTTGTAATTCTGAAGATGTAAAGCAGCTTATGTCAGCATCGGAATAATATAATACTGTATTTCTTCTCACATTTAATTTCAATTAATTCATACATTTGCTGAAAAATTAGCAACTACTTTCAAATTGATCTAGAGTTTGTTTTACTTCACTCACATTTGGCCAATATTGTTTCTTTTATTCATTTCAATTAAATATTAACGGAA
>JAPDSC010090635.1:0-19686 GCA_026290005.1 Latrodectus geometricus | reverse complement strand
GAAAAAAATCGAAAATCGTATTATATATATATATATATATATATATATACAATACGATTTTCGATTTTTTTTTTTAAAAAGTTTTTATGCATCAGGATTATTATTTCTTAGTTACTAGTTTCTCTTAAAGCTAGAGATAAAATAATTGAAATAAATTGTTAATTTAATTTATAATTTCGTAATTGGTTTTTTAGTGTTTGATAATATGCAATATTAAATCCATGTTAAAAATTAGGATTAGATATTCATTAAAATTAGAAAATTAGGACGTCATAAAAAATTGTAATTGTCATGTCAAACAGTCTTCATTTTAAACTGATTTAATACAAGACATTTTGTCTTTCAAAAATTTACGCCATTATTTTGTTTTAAATTCCTTGAAAGTTGTGAAGTTACTCAGTATAAAAGGAAGTGTATTTTGAAAATTTCGGATTTAAATAAATAAATCTAAAATGATTACACCTTGGATTTAGACAAATGTAAGAGAATATCAAATTGATTTTCTGATTTTTGTCTAAGAATTCATATTATGGTCAGGATCATAGGTATTAGCAGGGTGATCCCATAGTTTCGTTAATTTCTTACTAGAAATAAAAGGTATAACTCTCACTTAAATGATTAGCACTCTGGTTTTTAGTTCAACAGTTTCCGGGTTCGATCCCTACCTTTATGGGTGTTTACCACTATTTAGCTGCATTTTTAAACCGACCGTAAAACAAATCTGAAATTACAGCAATAAAATTAGACCCATATGATGGAGTTTGGTGAAAATGCGCTTTAGGTCCCCTCCATGGCGCGTTTTCAAAAATACCGATGCCATGGCGAAAATTCTACCGCTATTTCTATGTGAAATTTAATTGGCGACCGATGAAAAGGTTAAAACAAACGAGTAATTACTGAGCATGCGCGAGAAAACGCTTCAAATTCGTGAGTTGGCGAAGTAGGGGACCTAAAGTGCAGATTAACCCGGAATTTTTTGCCCCATGATGCTTGCATTGTTTTTGGCTTTCTGATTCTTTAGTTCGAAGCCACTTATACAACCAGACGTTTTTAGATGTTTTACCACGATCAAGTGACGTCGTTAACATCTGTGCTGGCGCTCTTTTAGCCAGTTTTCCATTGCACACCAAAGGAGAGACAAGTGACCTTACAAATGTGTAATTATAGGTTATGTAAACACGATGTTATGCTAGATCAGAAATCTAACTCATAATTTATTGCTCTTGATTAATGCTGATTTAGTATTCTTGGAAAGGGAATTTTGAATTTTTTTTTATGATAGATATTGTGATACTTTTGGAGCGAATTAAGACTGTTAGCTAAGTATCATATATTTATCAAAGAGTAGTTGAAATCATAATGTACGATCATGCCAAAGTTGGAGGATCTTTTCAATCTTTTTCTTTTTGGCGTTGTTAGTGTTCGATGAAGATTTTCTGCAAATTGTTTTTATGAAACGAGTTCTGAATTTTTATGTTGTAAAACAGTTGATAGTGCAACAGAACTCCACTCAGTCAAAATCCATTGGATGATTTATTTGGTTATAAATTTACTGAGCTGATTATCTGTGTGATAATCACCTTGGATTTTTATTAGTGTCATTCTCTATCGAGTATAAATTTACATTATTCCCTTCCCCTCCCTTACACATCGTCTGATAATCATCACTCTTATCAATCAAGTTATCTAGTGAGATGGGAGAAGTAACGTAATCATTATTTTTCACTGTCAGTTTAATGTAAACAATCTGCTGCATTTGGCTGTTAGCAAAATGCAGTAGATCTGAGAGTTTTTATCACTTTGCTTCAATTGTGCGCATGCGTGGTATGCATGTTACTATTTTCGGTTTCTTTCGGTTAAAGACGTATATCTCTCTATAACCACAAGAGAATATACACAACGATTTTGGTGTTACGGAATCTTGGAATGCCTTATTCAATTTTATCGATTTTTCTCTCTCTCTTTTTAGTATTATACATAAATGGTATTTTCTGTTATCATATTAATGTTTTTCTTCCTCCATGCAAATATAAACTTCATCATTAAGTTAAGAACATTAATAAATTTAAATTCATGTAATAAATTGTAAAATTAACATTAAGTTAATGAGTTTTGTTATTTGAAGTTTGAAGAGAAATATTTCAGTTACTAGATGAAAAAAAAAAATGCATGTAATATTTAGAAATAAATGTGCAGTTTTATATATTCACTTGTTCAACATAGAAAATCTAATGTTTATACATTTTGAGCTTATTAAAAATTTCATAATTAAAATTAATTATATATAAATTAATTGTTGGAAATTATATATATATATTTCTGCGCTTTTGGAAACTTTAATGAAACTTCAAAAACTTCTAAATTGTAACCACTCATTATAATTAAAAAAAATTCCATTAATAGGAATTTGGTTTAAAGCTGATTAAAAAAAAATTTCAGAAATATTGAAAGTAATTCATTTTTAATATCAATTTATTCGATAATGCAATGAATTACTTTAATATTTATTGCAATATCTCTTGAACTGAAACTTATGATGCCTTTATAAGCATAAAACTTACCGTAATCGATAAGTTTCGCTTGTAAATGCTTGTAACTAATTAAAAATGCTTGTAAATAAATTAAAACGTTTGTAAATAAGTCAAATTAAATTGAAAAGTTCAAATTTAAGTTAAAAAATCATTTGATTAAAGATAAAAATGAAGAAAAAATAGTAGAACTTACATTTAAATGTTGTCGCTAAAGAAAATTTTCATTTAAAATAATTTGCCATACATTTTTTAAATTCGGTGCTTTCTCACTGTTATAACGTAAGCTTGATAGATGGGATGGTAACATTATAACGGTGGTTATAACGTAAGCTGATAGCTTGATTAAGAATCCATTATCTGCAAAGTAACTTAGGGTGTTCGGAAAGTAATTTCGTTTTATATGAAAATAAAAAGTGAATAAATATTTCATTGAATTGTATATTGTCAATTATACTCCAAACCTTTTACAATCTTTCTGGTATTAGGATGATTTCATACGCATAAAATGGTTGGTTTTCACTAGCAAAAAACTGATTTAGGTGAGAAAAACTAAATGACTTTCCGAACAACCTATTATTTAGATCCCATAACGTTGATGGGATTTGCGCATGTCAACTAGTCGCAGTTTCATCTTTTGTATCTAGAGAGAGATTAATGTTCAAAATAGTAAATTTCAGTTCATTCGTTAACCTTGTCATCTGATCGAATTACAAAGCAAATCTTAAAACTTCATTAGAAGCAGAGGCTGATTTTCAATCAGATCTGTGCTTAGGGTTTTCAAATTTTTTAAATTCCAAAGTGTATTTATGTCGGAATTATATATATATACTTATGGTATTATATAAAAATAAGAGGTTTTTTTCAGTACATGGGAAATAATTAAATTATATGTTCATATTTTATGCCGCCCACCCTGTATAGTTGTCAGCGTGCCTGACTGCGGATAGGGGGGTCCTGTGTTCGTATCCCAGTTCGGGCATGGATCTATTTTTTCTGTCTTTATCCTTTCCTTGTATTAATGGTTGCCTTCCCTATTACCGGATACCTATGGTGTAAGTGTATTGAATCAGTCGGACTCCATACCAAATTATGGTCCAGTTGGAAAAGTGGAGCAGCGCACTCCGTATTGCCAGCCTGGCTGGCACTCAACGACAAAAAAAAAAAAAAAAAAGTATTTATCCTTAATTCGTTCTTTTTTTGTTCGCAAGTCCGATTCCCACTTTGGTATGGTTGTTTGTAATGTCACTCAGCTGTCACTTTAAACAATGGGTCCTCGAGTAAAGGAAAAGGGACCGTTGAGAGACACAAACAAACGAAACTCAGAACTAAATTTAAATTTTTATTTTTGATTACTATAAGTAGAAAATATTTGATTCCTTCATGATCCAAATAGTTTTTTTCAATGTTCATTCCTCTGCATCAAATTTGAAATTTAATGTTTACTTAATGAATGGTTAGCATTCTGGTCTTCATTTCAATAGCTCGTGGGTTCAATTCCCATCTCAGTGGATTACAGTTGTTTACAGTGGTTCGGAATTGACTTAAAATTGTTAGACCCAATCTAATAATCCTCGTGTGGAAAAAAATTAATGATCGATATTATTAATTTAACAGTATCAGCAAAAGATTATAAATTTATGTTATTACACCAAATAAATTTTTTTATATAATATAATATAGTAATATGCATCAATATTTTGTTTCCATGATATTTCTGTCCCTTTTGCCTTTTTCTGTTCATGAATTTCTAGTTTTCCTATCTTAAAATTTATTGAATCAATTTTTATAGGGCTTGGTAGGATCAAAAATTTGCAAACATACCGATTGAAATCTCTCGATTTTGTTCCCTTCTGCATATCTAAAACTGCGCGGATTTCTGCGTTTATCTTTTCAACACGTGTGTCTCCGATAAGCATGCTTGGAATACTTTTTATATATTATAAATAATCGTCTGCGTCAGGAAGATAAATTTCGATAACGATTAATCAGTTGAATCATTCGAGTTCATTACTAGAGTTCCATTCTATAAATTTTGTCTGTTTATAAATTCTTACGTTTTTTTTTTTTTACTTTTATGAAATCCAGCTTATTGCAATGCATTTTTGGTAGATAAAGTTAATTTTACTCTACTACAAAAGTTCTTTTTTGGTAATTTAATACACAAGAATTGCAGTCATAAACAGTTCTGTTTAATAAATTAAGAATGCGGTTTAATGCTTTGAAGATATTTTTATAATTTAATGTCTGTTTTTTTCACAAAATTTATTTTTTATCTGCAATTATGATAAGAATATAAAAGTTTCTCTTACGACTCGAAATAGTTGTGCATAATTTTATACAAATTATTAAAAATTAAAATTTTTACGAGTTAAAATTATTTTTATTATTGCAGGAATTAATCATTCTGTTCAGCAGTTTGTGGAATCAATTCCCACCTCGGGTTTGGATATTTGTAGTGGTTTTGAATTTACTTTTAACTATTGATCTCTATTATTCGCTTGAAAAAATCAACCATTGAGCGACAAAGAAGCCGAGTCAGAAATTTTGTTTTAATGCTCAGTGTTTTGTGTTCATATATTTTCCAGATCGACAATATTTATATCGGTGCGACTATTAATAATTCTTAAGTTCGATACCCACCATGGCTATAGATGATTTTTTATTTCTCATTTCCTAATTTTTTACTTTGCACCTGGATGTTATTCAAAGAGTTTTCAACATCCAACAGTTTCTCCTTGGAATATTTTTTAATAGGTAGTGGGCCACATAGTCGTTCCCCAAGAGTGGCAAATTAAAGTTTTACAGTCTTACACAAAAACCTTTATTTTTAAAAAAATTTTTTAGAAGAAAACCTTTGTTTTTTGTCCCTATTTTAAAAAGACAACTGCTTTATGGTTTTATTTAGTTTAAACGAACGCCTCGTTAAAATCAGTGATGGTATTTATAATTGAAATATTTTGATTGTAACAATGAGTGTTATGATGTAAGTTTATTATAAATTTGCGAAATGTATTGCGAAGTTTTTTGCAAATTAGATTTAAAAAGTTTGAATGTTATTAAGAGTTTATGTGTAAATTGATTTATATTACATATATCTTTGTAACTTATTAATATATAATTTGATTCGCCTCTCATTGTTCCTTTTTTGTGTAAATAAAAAAAGAATCTAGTTCTCTAACTTTTTCCCGTTGGCCGATTCAACTATTCGTGGATTCCATTCTATCTGTTGTGATTCCCTATTCAGTTTAAATTACGATTTACTCGAGTCAAACCAGTTTGACATTTGAATAGCGTTTTGGCTGTCAATTCATGGGTTTGTGGGTTTGATTCCTATCTCTAGTGTAGACATTTGTTTGTAATCTTAAAACTGTATATTCATAATCGGATTAGCTCTCATCTGCAAAGCCGAACTGGCAGCTAAATGGTTGACATTGTGGCCTTCGATTCAACATTTCATGGGTTTGAATCCCACGTTTGGCATGGATGTTTGGAGTAGCTCAGAATCCACTTTGGGCTGTAGGTCCCTATCTAATCAGCTCCCGTGTGCTAAAAATAATTGTTGAGGGGCAAACCAAATCACTTTTGTGAAAAGAAATCGTGGAACGACCACAAAACCAAACTGGTTCTAGTTAGGCATCGTGTGTATGAAGCCAATAATTGTTATTTTTTATTGAATTTTTGTTTTTAACTATTTAGATTTATTATTGAATAGAAGTTCGAAGATAATTAACTCTTCAATTTCTATTAGGGATTTCTAAGGTTCAGATAATCGATGTACTACATTGCAAATTGTTTTTACGAAACTCTTATTTTTTTTTCGGGTCTTGAATTACGTGCTGATGTTAGGGAGATAACTGTTAACCGCCAAGCGAAGAAAAAAAAACAATTGCCGGGGCATTCCTATGCGAATATCGGTCACTTTAAGTGCAAGCGAATGTCCCTCTTCCATTAACGCCGGGGCGCAACTCTGAATGCGATCAATAATCAATCGCCGAGTTCCGCTACGGTTGCCCGTAAATCCGTGGGTGCTAGCCTGTAAATCTGCACACATTTCTGAGATGAGCCGAATATTTGTTACCATATGCTGAAGGCTATCATTAATGCCCGGCATGCGAAACAATGCTATCGATTTGTTTCGATGTACTCGATATTTTAGCGATATCGATATAATATCATTGTAATGAAAGATACATTCATTCAAAAATAATTCTTGACTGTTTAATGAATGTATAAGTTTATAAAATAAGTTTAAATGTTTATTCAAATAAAATAAGTGTGAAATTTTATGTATATTTAAATATAATTATTTACTTTTTAATTAGTGAAAATACACTATCTTGTGTAATAGTCCCATCTTTTATTTTTTCCCCTGTCTTGTGCTTTCTTTATGTATGTTCAGTTTCCGTTTTAACATTTAAATTTTATTTAGCTTATAATTGTATCGATTGAATCTTGTTTGCTTAATTTGTCTTTGGATATAAGTCATGTTATTCAACATTTCTTATGTTTGGATTTAGTAAAATAAAATTACTTATTGCGCGTGAATATAAATCAGTTTGATTTTGTTGTAATTTTTATTTGAAATTTAATTTTTTCATGTAATTGTTCCGATGATAGAAAATTTGTTAATGTGTTTTTCATTATGAGAAAAAAATACTTCAGATGTTCTGGAAAAAATCAGTAATCGTGTAAAATGTCTCTTAAAAGGAGTATTTTAGAAAATTTAATACTTTTATTAATACGAAAATAAAATGAGTTAAATCTTCGACACAAAGTACTTTCGTTTTAAAATTTGAGTTCGAATTTTTTTCCATACGAAGATAGTGCATGTAGGCATCAAATATTAAAAAATGTGTATTTATAAATATTATTTTTCCATCGCATTAAAAATTCAAGCACACTTGTATAAATAAAATTAACGAACTACATATTCATTCCCTTGTTAATTATTTATTTTATTTTCAGAATTCACAATAATAAATATTCCTAAAACATTTTGTCATTGCATATCTATTATTTTCGAGCAAGTGTAAATTGCGATGTGTCTGGATGAGAATGAATTGAATGACCTTTGATTCAACAGTTTGAGAGTTCGATACTGTTCCTTGAGCGTTAATGTTTCTAATGAGTTGGAATATTCTTTAAACCGTAGGCCCTGATTGAATTTTAACTAATGTGCAAAAATGACCTTGAAGCTACAGTTAAATCCAAACCGTGATTTATCTAATGGGTTCCCGTAAGCTAGGCTCACCATGGCATATCCGTAGGACGGTGCATTTCACAGCGAAGGGGTTACCGGTTTGATCCCAGGCTTAGCTGAATTGTAAAAGATGGTTGCACTTCTGTTTTTTGCATTGTCGGGGAGGATGCTTGGGATTTTTCCGCTTTTTTTCTTTTGCGACACATGAATACGTGCCACTATCTTAAATCCAACCTGTATACAATTAATTGGTAGACATTAGCACCCTTGACTGTCTTTAGCCGTTAGTTTTAATACTGCATATTGGAGAACATATGTGGAATGCATAGTGCTGGTAAACACGTTCTAGATGAGATGATTATCTAGAATATGTTTTCGTTCAACTATTAGTGGATCCAGTTCCTGTCATTAGCGATCAGGTAATCACTAACTTCTATTGAATTAGCCTTATGCTCAAAAGTTTTACATAACTGGAAACTAACCAAATCGAACCTTGAATGCAGACTTTTAATATTTAAATTCCTCTCAGGGAAATAATATTCATTTTAGAAAATCGCATTAATTCTATGACGAGCTGATAACTGAATAGTTATAGCGAATTGAATGGTTAGTGTTGTGGCCTTCGCGCGCGGTTCAATCGTTCATGGATTTGAATCCCACTTTGGGTTTGAATGTTTGTAATGGTTTGGAATCCACTTTAACCCGTTGGCCCTGGTCTAATTATCTCTCACGTGTAAAAATGACTGTTGAGAGGTAAGCCATGTTTAATTTAGCTATAGGACCAGTTTTTCTGAGTGGAAGGTCACAGATTTGATCCCAACTATTATTAACCCTTCTTTGCATGATTTTTTCTTTATTGGTGAAATTAATCAAGTTGATATAATTCATGTTCAAAATTAAAGGAAAAATGGTTAAAAAAATCTTAGTATATATTAATAGTATAAATTTAGCAAAAAACAATAGGCTAAAAATTTCCATCATCCTCCAAAGTTATATCATTAGCTTAGTACTAAATAGAAATAAAAGAGGAAAATAACAGAAACACGTGTTACAACAAACCTTTCTTCCACTCATTTTCAATTGTTTAGCAATAGAAACTCTAATATAATAAAACAAAATTATAAACGAAATCATACGTTTATTGCAACTACAACAAACAGCGGAATGAGACAACTTTAAGCTCGTTTCACTGATAATGACACTTGTTTATTTTTGACAGCTATGTTTCTTTTTATGCAATGGACATTAAAAAGGTATCCAAACACGATCAACTTAAAGTGAACTTGTTCTTTTATATAATTTTTGGGCATTATAGGTTATGATGGAAATTTCCACCATTATGCAAAGAAAGATTAAACAACTAAAAATGTATGTTATGTTTTTATTTTCTGTATGCAGGTGAGAATGGATATACCAGTGATTTTTCAGTTCCCATTAAATGATTCACCTGTATGAAAAATCAACCCTGGTGGCAACACCCAGTATAATGTCAAATATCCTAAAACCTTAAACACGATCATATTATGCAGTACGCAATATTAATATATTTTTTTTATGCTAGATTATATTTTAAACAGAAATATACGTATCAATATATTAAATTCTGTAAATTATATTTTAAAATTATGAAAAAATAACATGAAAATAAAAATATCTGTTTTCTGGAAAAAGAAAAAAAATCTAGAATCAAAATGTATTTATCTGCACGTGGACAAGCCATTTTCCTCAGTAACACAGTTACAAGAAGAGGAATTTCAAAATTAAAATATTAGGTTCAAGGCCAAAGAAAAGTTTAATTTTTGTTGAAAATCTTTTCAATAAATTGATGATTACTTTCCGGTAAATGATAATCTTTTCTGAAAATTTTTTCTGTACTTTTTTGATAATAGTAAATTTGAAACGGCAATAATTTATTTTTAATAATTCTGTAAATTCCATTCACAACCTTCTTAATTTATTAAATAGTTAGCTTAACTATATTTAATAAATGGAGAATTAATTTAATAAATTAAGTAATTTATTTAATAAATTAAGAATTTATTAAATAAATTAAATTAGATTATGCAGTACGCAACTTTAACTATATTTATTTAATAAATTAAGAAAAAGAAAACTATACCCATGATTGTAGAAATGAAAATCATGATTCTGAAAAAAGTTTTCTTTTTCCATTCAGAATGTTCCGATTAAGAATCTACATTCAGAATCGGAAAAGAAAACTGATTATTAACTCGAAAGTGTTAGGTGTATTTTCGAAAGTATCACATTGTGTTTAGGGTTAAACCGAAGAGCGTTTTCCGGGAAACAGTTATTGTGTTTGTTTATGTTCGATTCCCAGTAATTCGTTTCGGTAACTTTATTCGTCGAATTGAAATCTAGTGCATTAAAGTGTGTGTGCGGCAGCACATTCTTTGTTCGAATTGCACCGATGAAGTTTTCGAATTACAGTTGCCTACTTCGCCTGCATGAGGTAAGTTCACAAGTAGATTTATTTCCTTTTTTAACGTCTTCCGTTTTGTAGAGGAATCAATTTTGTTTAGCTTATTTTAATTTGTTATCAAAGAAACATTTGACAAGCGTATTTATGATGATTATTATATATCTTTGTTATTACTGTAGAGTTTAGCTCATTAATATTGGTTTATTATTTCTTAAATTTGTAAATAAATTGCATTGATATAAAAATGTCGAATCTAGGATGAATCGGGTAATTCGTTTAAAGCGGAATTATATATCTTTTGTATATTCGGTTCAATATTTCCTAGGTTTGAATGTGCATTTATCGGAATCCACTTTAAATTGAGATCTTAGTTTAACCCTTCTTTGCATGATTTTTTTCTTTATTGGTGAAATAAATCAAGTTGATATAATTCATGTTCAAAATTAAAGGGAAAATGTTTGAAAAAATCTTAGTATATATTTATAGTATAAATTTAGCAAAAAACAAAATGATAAATATTTCCATCATCATCCAAAGTTAGATCATTAGCTTAGTACTAAATAGAAATAAAAGAGGAAAATAACACGTGTTACAAACCTTTCTTCCACTCATTTTCAATTGTTTAGCAATAGAAACTCTAATATAATAAAACAAATTTATAAACGAAATCATACGTTTATTGCAACTACAACAAACAGCGGAATGAGACAACTTTAAGCTCGTTTCACTGATAATGACACTTGTTTATTGTTGACAGCTATGTTTCTTTTTATGCAATGGACATTAAAAAGGTATCCAAACACGATCAACTTAAAGTGAACTTGTTCTTTTATATAATTTTTGGGCATTATATGTGATGATGGAAATTTCCACCATTATGCAAAGAAGGGTTAATTAGTGTTCGTGTGCAGGAAATAATCATAATGTCCCAAATGAATTATTCTGAACTACACATTTTATAAATGAAGTAAGTTTCAGTTGAAGTCGTAAATAGTTTCAATCTTATTATTTTTTTTTCGTACGTACTTTGGTTAAATGAGATAGAGGCTAAAAGTTTGTTTCCTCTTTTCTCTTACTGAAGGATTAGCGTTCTGGCTTTCAGCTCAAGCGTTTGTGAGTTTAATTCTCACATCGGGCGTGGATATTTGTAGTGATTCAGAACCCACTTTAAATTAAAAGTTCGAATTAACACTTCGTGTGCAAAATAACCGTTGAGTGTCAAAACCAACTAACCAAACTTTAACTGTAATATCATACTAGTCGGATACGTTATGTCATACGAAAATTCAATGTCCATAGTTCCCTACAACATGATGATCTACTAGCGAAGAATGAGTATTAATTTTTAGTGAAATCGCACATTGTGTTATTGTACTTGTAAATTGAAAATTGTTTATTGATTTTTGTATATTTAGAGTTATATCTACGAATATACTGTTAGCATTAACTTTATTACATAAATAAAGTGATAGTAGCTATTCCGATTTTTGTTATATTTTTGTTTTAATTTCGGTAATAATATCTTTCAAAATATGATAAAGCAATTTATTTATTGAAATAAACACTTTTTGCTGTAAGCATTAAATTGTTTTACCTTGTTATTTTTAAAGGATTTAATTACAAATATTAACAAAAAGTATTTTTCCTGTGTTTATTTTAATAGACAAATAAAAGAATGACAAAATATTAATTCATAAATCATGCGAAAATCTGATGAGAGATTGATTTAAATTTATGTTACTTTACCAACAGTTTATAAGGATATCGATTTTAAAACATCAGTATCGTAATCGATAACCATAATTGTTTCATTTAACCGATCTTTTAAATTGACTAATTAATGTCTTTTTAGATAATCGTTTTGAAGTATCGATTTCATAAAAAAATAATGAAATATTTTTGAAAGCGCATGCATTGTTTTGTTTAATGTCGAGAGCTTTAAAATGTCTGTAAAACCATTTAAATGAATGTTTTTTGTTATGAAAATTACTTTTTATTCTCAACAATGTGCCACAGTTTTCAAATAAATATTAAGTATCGAGGAACATTTTATTCATTGAAATTTTAAGTTTATTTAAATGATTATTTTATATCCTGATAAAGCCTAATTTAATCATAAAATTAGTTGTCGAAGCTATTTATTTGTGCCAACTGAAACCGTTGTTTCCAGATGTTAGGTAATTTTAAACTTCAGAATAGTCAAACTCGAAACCTAAAGCGGAACTTTTCTTTCGAAATTATCACTCCAAGCCAACTGAGGAATATTAAACCTTATAAAAGTTTAATATGCTTGGGTTCTAGCACGACGGTTATCGACCTTATCAAATTTGAAACTTATCTCTTCTAAACGATAAAAAGATGTTTTCGTCCATGATACACATCCCCCCCCCTCAAAAAAAAAAAAGAAATTGTCAATTAGTTTTAAAATATCCTGTTTATTTTAAGTGAATAAATTTAATTTTAAAAATGTCTACTTTTGGGATTTCTTTTGCATTCAGAATGACACGTTTCTTTAATAAGCATGACCAAACTATCAGTTGTAACTCGTAGCTTCGAGTCCCACCTAGTGCATGGATTTTTGTAGTGGTTTGGATCATATTCTTTAAATTAGCTCCTTGTTTAATCAGTCATCGTGTGCAAAAAATGTTATTTGAACAACAAACTCAATTAAGCTGGCAGTTTTGTGAGTAGCGCTCTGGTACTCAATTCAACAGTTCGCCGAACTGGTAGCTGACTTGTTTGCGCTTTTACTTTCGGTTCAACAGTTCGTGGGTTCGAATTCCATATTGGACATGGATGTTTGTTGTGGTTCGGAATCCGCTTTAAACCGTAGGTAAAATTAGCCATAGTGTCCTAAAAATGATCATTGAGGAAAAAATAAACGTAACCAATTCAACAGCTCGTGGGTTAGATTTTTTTTTCTGGCGAGATTGTTGGCCGCTGTTTAGAATACAGATAAAATGGTTGATCCGGATCCAATATCGTTGCTCGCGCAAAATAAGCGTGTAAATGAGGCTAACCGTTTTTGGTACGCATGCAATAAATACGTATATTAATTGTCAGACCATCGTTTATAAAATTTATTTAAATCATCTGAAAAAAAGCTTATTTTAAAGAAAACTTACCCTATAAATATAATATTTGTTCTTGTTTCATATGTGGGCTACAAAGATAGTTATTTTGTTTTTGCTCTCATTCTTAAAAATGTCTTAAGAAGTTGTCGATATTTTAAAAAAATAATCGTTTCGTTTTAATATGTTAATCGAATGTAATTATTCTTTTTGAAAAAAGTTGTAAGAGTACTACGCAAAGATATTGATCTCGATGTGAACTTATTTTTCTTCTGGAATATATCGATGGAGTATACAATGAGAATTTCTATCGATTTAGGATACAAGTGTTGTGAATTTTACTTCATATGTTATTAGTTTTAAAATGCAAATCTTTTGTCTTGTAATTTTTGAAGCTTATGTGTCGCAAAATATCGCTTCTCCGAATGATGGCTTCATTCTCTGATCACCCCTAGCCATCTGGTAGCTGAGTGATTATCAATTTAGTCATCAATTCATCAATCGTGATTCCATCTCTGGATCTTTGCAGATTTAAAATTCGTGTGTTCAATAAGTGATTGTAAATTGATGAGCCAAGTAAGATATCTATCCTGATTACTATGGTGACATTTGTTATTGTGGAATGTAGCTCCCATAGTTTTACTTTTTATTTTGCAGTGCATTAGTAATTTAATTCAAATCATTTATAGTTTTAAAAGCTTTTAATTTTGTAATTCTGGTTAAGTAAGAAATAGTTTTATTTCATCTGAACAAAAGGTACAACGGGAATAGGAGAGTTACTTCTGAAGTCTTTGATTTTGCGAATACAAATTTTGACTGATGATGATGCGTGGCAGACCTGGGAAACTAATAGTAAGTGCTCTTGTCTTCGATTCGACAATTTGTGGGTTCAATTCCCACCGTGAGTATGAATGTTTGTTCTGGTTCAGAATCCACTTAAAACGTCCTTCGCGTGCAAAAAAGACTTAACTTAACCAATCTGACTGTGTAATAGTTTTTCACTTTTTAAGCCTTTGCTTTTACATCAGTTATTTAAAAAAGATTAATATTATTAAATAACAAAATTAAATATTAAATAAAAATGTATGATTTTTTTTAAAATTATTGGTAGCAAGTTTTAGGTATTTGGATATTTACATGTAACCTGGAAGTCTTCAATGTCCATGTTATAAAAGCGCCGTGGCTATGCATATTTTTACTACAAATTTCGATGTACAAAAATAATTTTTGCGAAAAATTCATTTGGTTTTCCTGTTTTTTTTAGTAAAAGTATGCAAGGTATTATTCTTCATGAATTTTTTATATAAATATCTTTTAAAAAATTAAATTTCAATTCTGTCTCGGATCTTAGTAGTCGCTACTAAAAGCTAGAATTTAATTTATTAAGTGAGAACTTTTCCTTTACAACTTTGTTAACGAAATTTGTGCTATTGGCTTTATTATATGTACTCATCATTATATGATCTACTATATAAATACTAATCATTAAATGATCTACGATATAAATACTAATCACTATAGCTCGAACTGCAATGCGAAGGAGGTTTGTGTCAACTGTAAAGGTGACCATCCCTCCTATTCTCGAAGTTGTCCTCAGTATTTGCTGGAAAAGGAGATCACCACGGTAAAAGTACAACAGAAACATTCGTATCCTGAGGCGAGAAAACAAGTCACTTCCCGTAGTCCTCAACCTGGAGTCAGTTATGCCTCAGCTGCCAGAAAAGTCACCAAATCGAGCAGCACACAAACTGAATCGTTTTCTGTTTCCCCAATAAGGTTACCCCAAACATCTGAAAAGCCGAAATTCAAAAAATCTCCGACACTTTCCAAAAAGGCTCCTTTTGCAAAATCAAAAGCGGAGAAAGCTTTGAAATTAAAAATATCAAAACAAATTAAAAATTCATCAATTTCCACCCGTAATGTTTTCTCCTGCTTGGAGACTGACGCGGTGTCCTTGTATCCCTCGGACGACGATGTTTCGTTCGAGGAGTTTGTAGATGACCCGCCTTCCAGCTCCGGGAAAGGAGCACATCAACTTAAAAAATAACTTCCTTTGTTTCTTGGAACTGCCATGGTTTGCGTTCACATCTTGATGACATCAAGTCTCTAATATCAACATATAATCCCGCATGTTTGGCACTTCAGGAAACTTTCCTGAAGTCCAACAATAATATTAACATGCGTGGATTTAACTGCTTTAGAAAAGACTGTGGTGACGATGGTGCAGTGTCTGGTAGTGTTTGTATATTAACATCTAATGATTTCCCCAGCACTGTCCATCCAATCAATACAACTCTACAGGCTGTAGCTGTAAGAATACATACAACATGCTTAATTACAGTCTGTAGTTTGTATTTGCCACCACATGATGTCATCCGCCAAGAGGAACTCGATGCATTAGTGGATCAGCTGCCTACACCATTTTTGTTAGTAGGTGACTTTAACGGACATAATTCTCTGTGGGGAAGTGATGATACTAATTCTCGCGGTCGTCAGATAGAGCAATTTATTTCTGATAATTGTCTCTGTCTGATCAATACCGACGAGAAAACATATTTCCACATACCCACAAGAACATTTCATTCTCTCGATCTCGCCATTTGTTCGCCTTCACTTCTGCCATTGTTGAATTTAACAGTAGGGATTGATCTGCATAATAGCGATCATTTCCCACTCGTCATCTCCCAGACTGGAGGTAGTAGTGTGCAGCAACGCATACCTACTTACGAGTACAGTCGGGCAGATTGGACGTTATTTACACAATTGGCAGTCGTTGATGATAACATGGTTACGATCGAGGATATTGATAATGCCGTAAATAAAGTCACTGAAACAATTATAGGAGCAGCTGATACTGCAATACCTTAGAGTTCTTCTAAACTAAAAAGGCGCTGCAAACCGTGGTGGAACAAGGAATGCCAAGAAACTTATAAAAAGCAAAGGAAGTTATGGGGGTTATTTCGGAGATACCCCACAACGGAGAATCTTATTGCCTTTAAGAGAGCAAAAGCATTAGCTCGCAGAGCTCGTCGTCGAAGTAAGAAGGAATCCTGGTCTCGCTATGTTTGTTCAATAACATCTTCCACATCTAGTACGCAGTTATGGAGAAAAGTAAAAGCAGCCAATTGTATTTATAGAGAATTTGCAATTCCTATTTTAAAAACCGGAGCTGCTATATACTCTTCTCCTTATAGTCCTTCGTTTTTAAGGACTAAGAGTCGAGCCGAGCAAATACCAATTCGTTTCAACCATAGACAAGCTTTGCCTTACAACTGCGAATTTCGGATGTTGGAATTGAAGCGAGCATTACAGCAGGCCAATAATACCAGCCCAGGACCTGATGGAATCAGTTACCAAATGCTTCGACATTTAAGTCCAGACTCCCTATTGAACATATTGCATTTGTTCAATAGGATCTGGACTGAAAATGCATTTCCATCAATTTGGAATGAAGCAACAGTAATTCCGGTCCTGAAGCCTGGTAAGGATCCTTCAGAACCATCAAATTATCGACCAATAGCTCTGACGAGTTGCCTTTGTAAGACTCTCGAACGTATGGTCAACGCCCGTCTCGTACATGTCTTAGAAGAAAAGAAATGTATACATGTCAATCAGAGTGGATTCTGGCTTTAGGGGTAATCTTCCGATATTCCTACAAAACTTTCTACGCTCCTGCACTTTTAAAATACGTATTGGATCATCTACCTCCAATACTTTTATACAAGCCGAGGGTGTACCCCAAGGCTCCATTTTAAGCGTCACTATTTTTAATTTATACATCAGTTCCATACTTCATCTTCTACCATCTTCAGTTCATGGCACGATGTATGTGGACGACCTGCAAATATCTTGCCAAGGATCGAATATGCGTTTAATTGAGAGACAATTACAAACATCTGTAAATAAAATAGCTGCATGGTGTGCAGAGAATGGCTTTACAATATCTCCTAGCAAGAGCTGCTGTGTCCATTTCTGCAGGAAGACCATCGTTCACAATGATCCTATTATTCATCTTAACGACACTACAATACCCGTGGTCAACGAAATCAAATTTCTTGGTGTTTTATTTGACCGAAAATTGAACTTTCTTCCGCATGTTTTACATCTGCGGAAGAAGTGTGAGCGATCGCTTAATATCCTCAAGGTGTTGTCAAATACATCTTGGGGTGCTGATTGCTTGTCACTCCTTCGGGTCTACCAAGCACTCATTTTGTCTCGTATTGACTACGGAAGTGTTGTAAATGGATCTGCTAGGTCTTCAGTTTTACGCAGATTGGACACCGTGCATCACTCTGCTTTGAGAATCTGTTCAGGCGCATTCCGCACATCACCCGTCCAGAGTCTTCATGCAATATGCCTACAATTGCCTTTGGACCTGAGACGGATGCAGCTGTCTCTCAATTATTACGCAAAGGTCATGTCTGACCGTCAACATCCTTTACGTTCCTTGGCCATTTCTCCTGCATTAGAGAGACTGTATGATGCTCGACCCTACAGCATCCAACCCTTTCTCACTCGAACTAAAGAGCAACTCCATTTGACAGACCTACATGATGTCCGTTTTATTAAAACGGACTTACAATCACATCCACCCTGGTACGACCCACAGATAACTATTATTAATCCATTTGCTCAATATACAAAATCGGACACAACTTCAACTGTTTTTCAACAGCTTTTCTATTCACATCGCTGTCAGTATTCATTATACACTCCTGTATTCACAGATGGTTCTAAAACAGCAGGACATGTTGGCTGTGGCATATTCTATGCTAATGCCAGTTATGGTTACAGCCTTCATACGTCCTGCTCCATCTTTACAGCTGAAGCTACCGCTATTTTTCAAGCTCTTCAACTAGTGAATACAGAGCAATTTAATAAAATCTGCATTTATACTGACAGTTTGAGTGTTTTAGAAGCGTTGAAAAACTATAACAATTGTCATCCAGTTGTGCCCAAGATTTTCGGAGCATTGGATTCCCTTGCTGGCAAGGGTTACGACATCATTTTCTGTTGGGTCCCAGGTCATGTAGGTCTAGAGGGAAATGAAAAGGCGGATGCAGCCGCTAAAGCTGCATCGTCTTTACTCCATTCATCTGTCCCTATTTTCGACGTGAAGGGGGTTGTTAAAAGATTTGTTAACTCTCTCTGGCAGGAGTCATGTTGTATGCAGGTCTCCAATAAATTACGTGCCATTTTCCCATACCTCATTTCATCATCAGTTTTACCGTTACGAAGTGCCGATGTTCGATTAACTCGCCTTCGTATCAGACACACACGTTTCACACACAGACATTTGTTTTTAAATGAACTAAATCCATGGTGTGAAACGTGTGATGAACCATACACTGTTCATCATATTTTAATATCATGCCCCTATTTTAACTTTTACCGTTTTAAATTTTTTGATACAGACATTTTAACTATGTATGATTTGGTGGGGGAGCCTCCCCACAGAAACCTTTTTTCCTTTCTTAGGGAAATTGGTTTTATTAATTTTATTTGAATTTTATCAATTTTATTTTATTTTCATATACTTTTATGTTTTGTGGATTTTAAAATAAATATATACATTAATTTTTGTATTTTAAATTTTTAAAGTTGAGTTTGGGTTTTGTCTATAATATGTCAATTTTCTTTAAGACTTTTTCTTTTGGGGCAGCTTGTCCTCTTTGGACCTTGCGCCACAAAACCCACAACCAACAACAACAACAACATCGAGAATTTCTAGATTTGGTTCCCAATTCTGGATGTTGGTAGTGATTCGGAATCCGCCTTAAGAATTTGGTTGAATTAGATCTCTCTTGTACAATAAGTGATCGTAGACCGATAAATGAACCAAATTAGACCATTTTAATCGTAGATATTAGAGTGGTAAAAAATAGCGATAAACTGACCCAATCCTCTTCGAGAATGGATTTTTTTTAGTTATTATGCATCATCCCCTTTATGGTCATCTTCGTGTGCAAACAACAATGGTCTTAGAACGATAAATATGCTAAACCAGCTACCGAAAATTAAGATAACGAAGTCTGCGATAAAATATTTAAACTACATAGGCAAAGTTTTTATAATTTAAAAATTTTCTTTCTATAACATTATTAAAATCATAGATTTACGTTTTTTTCAACTTACAAATTGATTTTGATCCAGCTTAAAACGTAATTTTAAATGGAATTTAGTTTATCATTCTGTCTGTGTGTGTTCCGAAAGTTGGTCTTAATTAGGAATGGAAAATTGTAATTGGCGATGCTTTATCGTCCTAAAATTTACTTTAAACCGTCGGTTTTTCTAATTGAACTTCGCTTACAAAATGACCGTTTTCAAACGACTAGCTAACCAAATTAACATAGCTCTATGTATATTACAGACAGTCATATCAATTGTTGATTGCGTGAGTGTATATATATATATATATATATATATATATATATATATATATAT
>JAPDSC010090631.1:0-39408 GCA_026290005.1 Latrodectus geometricus | reverse complement strand
AATTAATGAAACTAATTTTATTTTTAAACTAAAATAATTTTTAGTGCACTTTTATTTTTGGGATAAATACACAATCATTAAAAAAGAGTTTTATGTCTGTGTGCAAAATGTTTAACATCTTTTATCAACAGTTTTTTTTTATATATACGTTTACTGTAGAAAAAAATCAGTATAACTACAAAGCATTTTAACTTAAATAACATACCCAATAATTTCTAATTTTAGACAAATTATATAACATAATTTTCTAAAATAATTATAATTTGCTAGAATTATAAGCAGTTTTTATTTAATTTTTCGAAATTGCACTTTCTATTATTGAAACAAATTTTTAGTGCATTTTATTCTATTTTATGATAAATGCAATCATTAGAAATTAATTTTATGTGAAAAATTTTTAACATCTTTTATAAACTGTTTTCTTTTATATAATTTTAACTGTAGTAAAGTTAAAGTCGAAGATTATCAATCTAATGGTAAAGTCTGGATTTGTCTTCTTTGTTTAAAGATATCTTGACGAGTGTTTCTCATTTAACATTCTTTATTGCGACAGTATATTTAATTTCATACTCATTTCTGCAAGGAAATCGATTAATTTCCTGAATCGATTTTCTTACATTCAAATGAGCTAAAATTATTTAAGTGGTAATTTCTTAAATCTACATCTTGGCTTATAGAGAGTTCAGTTACAAAGTTATGGGAACCAGAGGAAAGTAAGATGGACAGACAGACTGCATTTCTAATGACTTTCAAACATTAAAGATAAAGAATTGGCAAACCATCACTAAGAAGAACTGAGTTCTTGAAAAAGCCCTGGCCCATACTAGGCTGTCGTACCTATTGAAGAAGGATTAATTTTTTACATAAAATATTTTTGTTAATATTTTTGCATATAATATTTTTATTTTAAAATTTATTTGTTAATATATTGGTTTTATAATAAACAAAATAAAATATTTGTGTTTTGTTAAGTATTACTCCAAACTACTATATAAAAGAGGAGCTAATAAAATAGAAATTTAACTTACAATAATAAGCATTCATAAAAGTAAAATTTGAATGTCATGATTAAAATCACTTTTAATTTAATAATTTCGTCACTTATAAGTAAAAATTCATAAATCATAGAAGTTAGGAAAGCATAATACATTTTACACAGTTATATTCCCTTTATAAATATACTGCTTTTTTATTTTCAATATCTTCTCATTTCTATGATTTAAAAACTTGTAAAACAAAGTCGAAATATTATTTACAGTTTTCAAATATCTAAATTTGTCTATCAGAGAAAAATTAACATTGAAAACTATTTTTTTAACTCTATTTATCATAATTCTACAAATGCATGTGCCATAAATTTCTGCAAAATATTTTATATGCATCAAAATAAAGAGTAGTGTAAACATTGTATAAATTTATTAAATTATTCTACATATTCTTTATAAATTAATATTAATCCTTAGAAATAACTTTCATAAAATGTTTTGCAATAGGACATTGGGAAATATTTATATATATATATATATATATATATATATATATATATATATATATATTATATATATATATATATATATAAATTGTGTTTTTTTAATTTAAGACTGAATAAATGCAATTAAAATGTATTTAATTTGGATGATTAAATTAATAATATAGATTTATTCAAGAATAATTAGCCTCGAACTCTCTTAATCTTGAATAAATATTCTATTCTCAGACAAAAAGGATTTAGGATTTTATTTTTTCTCAAGTATGATTTGAGAATTTTGCTATCATTTTTCTAGTTATATTATATTTAATGAAATATTTCGTTTGTAGTATTTATTGTTGTTAAAACAAATACTACTAAAAAAGAACTTAATATTTAATGCGTGATATTTATCTAAATAAAATGTTTGCTTGGCAATTACATTACAAAAATATAATTTCTAACTTCTTAAAATTATAAAAATTTATAAACTCTTAAAGGAATTCAAAAATAACCTTAAAGCATCTTTTATCATCATATCTTCGAGGAATCGAGGATGGTAAATTGTGGAAAAATAATATGATTAAATAATTAGATAAAAGATTAAAAAATATTTTAATCCACTTATATCAACTTTTATCATATTTTTGGAGCTAAAAATACTTAATCTAATATTTTTAATAAAATGTAAAATTCTAATTTATAAATTAACAATAAAATATAGGAAATATTTTTGTAATAATTTATTACTACTAATAAAGACTTAATGCAATTTTTAAAAATATAATTAGTTATTAAAATTTACAAAAACAAATTCTTAAACAAAAATATTTAATTAAAAATTGTTTGATAATGATTTTAGAAATATGCGAGGTACATTTGCTCTCATCATTTTTAGATAAAAGCTTAAACTTGGAAACCATTAACAATTGCTGAAAACCATTATAAAGTTTTATTTGCATACTATCGCAGTTCAAAAGAAATAAATCATTGTTGAACCAAGAGACTGATTTTTCTTAATCTAAATGTTTCATATTTAGATTCTAAATGCTAAGGAAGCCATATTCGGGTCACTTACGTCATAAATATCCACACGTAAATGAGTTTCATCAGTATGCTGATGTCACTTCCGGTTCCAGTGAATCTGACTGAGTCAGTAACGAGAAGAGATCGTCTTTGTTAATTATCCATTAACCGCTCTTCTCTCATTATTTCCGAAAGCACTTAGAAGTAGAATACTTCAGAAAATGGCCCATGTGATTATGATGTCAAGTGCTATAAAGTGTGCTAAAGCAGGAAAGTTTGGATGAGAGAAATACAGGAAGGTTAGATTATTAAGTGATTTTTGTGCTTTTGACGTTATATTTCACAATAAGGCATCAATACATGTAAGTTATATTGTATGAGGTTATGTTGAATGGATGTATTATAATATAAGCATCTTAAATTTAATTATGATAAAATACATAAAATGATGTTTTAGCGGAAAATAATTGAGATTCCAAATATATTGACACTATATCATTTTACATTAATTAGCAATTATTTTTAAAAGTTATTTCATCATCGGTAATTTAACAAAAATTATTTTTCTTTAAAAATAGTTTGTTAAATTACTTACTAAAAAATCAATAAAACAATATGAATTACTATAAAATAACTTGATATTATTTATTTACAAATTAAAATTTTGTTTTACAATGTCTCGTAGATGCATATATATCTATATATGTTATTTGCTACCACGGTAACACAAAATTCTCAGCCTTCAGAATAAACCTTGAAAATAAAACTAGAATTTCAGGAATAATCCTAAAAATAACTTTCCTGATTGCATCTGAAATTTTACGCTTCAATAAATAACAATTTGAAAGGAAACGTATGCCTCTTTCAGACTAGACAACTGCTTGAATAGAGGAGGGAGTATGGCTAGTTTATAAGTGAATGGAAATGCTTTAAACTCCTACACACTTAATCAGTTACAGCGCCTATGGGTGTGACCATTAAGCGCATGTGTCGCTATCGTTTTCACTCCCACGAAATGAACCAACACAAAAGGACACAGATCAGCGTTTTCGTCGCCTAGTTAATCAAAACAATTCAGTTTGGGAACGATTTTAATTGTAAATATGAATACAGAACATTTCGTTGAAATTTGCCTTATCTTGTATTCCTTAACTTTGTATTGTATTTATAACCATTTTCAATCAATATTTTGTATCATATTTTAGATTTTTTGTTAAAAAGTTTTGTGAGTTAAAATCATGTTATATTTATTGTATTCTCTCTCTTCATTAGTAATCTAAAAACAATTTTTTTTTTTTTACAAAATATGTATTTTTAACGTACTCATAGAAAAAAATTTAATTTTAAATTTATAAAAAATCTTTATATTTTTTGAGATTTAAAATAATTATATCATTTTTAGCTCTGATCTGTTTTGCAGCATGTTAAATAACAAACTTCCACATAACACTGTAGTTATTTAAGTGTTATGCTCAATTTTCGGTACACATAGGGCAACATGTATCATTGATATGTTTTCTTTATGATTCCTAAATTGTACCTTATCGAAGGGTGGTCGTGATATCCAGAATTAATTTTAGAGTTTATTATGTTAAGGAGGTGCCATGTTAAATAAGAAGTGACTATGATAATTATGAATTATATTCTTTTGTAGCAATTAATGGAAACATAATATTCTCTAATTGATTTCCTTTTGTATACTTCTCTTGCAGAAAAACAATAGCAAAGAATGTGTCTTCTTCCTTGGAATTTAACAATCACAATGACCATCTGTAAGGAAAAGAAATCTATTGTACAAATCACCTTTACTGCCGTATGAAAAAAAATCTTCAACGGAGAATCAGGTAGTTTGTATACAGCCAGGAATCTTAGTTTAATCATTTAAGTCGCCAAATCTTTCCAGTGAAACCAAGACATATCGTACCGAATAATTATACCTTAATGTGACAGATACTGCTCCAAGCTACATAATTTGCTTTTATATAATTAGTATATTAAGATAAAATATTTCTGATATGTGCCATATTCTGTTTGTTGATGTCCAACACCAATTCATTGAGTATTAAAATATCTCCAAATGAATGCCAATTAGTAAATTTTATACGAATAGATTCTGTTGATTTCATAGTTTTTTTTAAACATAATTTTTCTTTATAAATTTTTAGTAATTAAACTTTATTATATAAATGTTCATTTTGAAATACTTTTTTGTTTTTATGGAAAAATAAAACAAAAAGTATTGTTTTTTTTTTCATTCTTTTTCCTGGATATAAGACTCTGATGTCAACTTCATGAATATTAATAAATGTAATAAGTATTGTACATTAAAACTGCTCATTAAAGTGATTGTTGTATTATTGCTATATATTGAAATACAAAATTTAATTGATTTAATTATTTTCTTTAATTTTATATTATAGTTACATGTTTTCAGCAAAAGAAAACAGTATGCATTTAATTAAATCAGCTGATCTTATAAAGATGTTATCTTAAAGGAAATACCAGAGCTTTGCTTTCCTTACGTTAGATTATTAAATTTTAAATAGAACTGTTACTGTTTGGATTATCAATAACGAAGACTTAATTTTATCCATTAATTTAAAAATTTTATGCATAAACACAATATCCGTTGTAAAGACATGTGGCCTGTATTTATATACTTGTTAATAGGATATAAATATTAAATGAAAGGAAAAATTTCATCAATAAAAAAAGATCAATTTAAAATATATGACGAGTTTTGTAAGATGCGAGAAACAAATGTATTTATCTTATTTTAGAGAAATATGTTACTTTAAGTATATAATTTTATTTTTATTTTTATTTTTTGACACATATGTATTTGATTTTACTAAGCTTATTTCCCACACATACTTTATAAATATACTTTCATATATAAATAAATATGAACATAGATGTATATACCTTCATATATAAATAAACTCAAACATAGATGAAAGAGAGATTGTTTTTATTACAATTTGGATAAACTAATACATTCACATCTGCATTCATACTATCTATTAACGTAAAAGTCAACTTTAGTTCTAATATTATTTTGATTATCCTGGAAAACTTCAACATCATATTAAAATATATTGTTACTTTATTTCGTTTACATTTAAAATTAAACTTTTACACAGAGAATTACCACTCAATTAGGCATATCTACCTAGTAACGGGTTAGGACACCTCTGGCTTCGATTATGGTTACCACACGACGAGGCATAGATTCAAGTTTTTGGGTAAGTTCAACATGAATGGCTTGTCAAGTATTGGCTAAAGTTGTCCGTAATTCAAAAAAGTTCGTAGGTGTTGTGTGATGGGTTTTCACGTCTTGTACGAAAACATCTCAAATATTCTCAATAGTATTTGAATTCAAGCACTTCTAGGGAGTCAAGTTATTACAGAAAAGTCAGAGGAGTTCTTATTTAACCAGCAAGTAGCCAAGCGAAACTTTTGAGAGGTACAGTTGTCTGGCTGGAAACTATTACAGTGATAACAGAACAGCATAAACGGATGAGGATTACCCAGTAACTTAATGCTTTGAATTGCATTGAGGGAGATTTGTTAACGCACCAAGTATCCCAAAAAATACATCGGAAAACACCCAAGACCATGATTGAGCCATTACGGCCTTGTCCAATTCCAACTTGGCATGCAGAATCCATGCCTTCATAAGTCCGACTACATATTCTCAGCCTTCCGTGGATACTAAGTAGTCGGAATCGAGACCCATCACCCCCATGACATTCGTTTTCAGTCCTCTACATTCCAGTCTCTATGATTTCTTGCTCATGCAAGAATTGCAGCTTGATGACGAGCATTGACCAAGCATTGACCGTGGGTCGACGGCTCCCGAAACCCATGCGTTGAAGCGAGCACATAATGGAGCATTGCACAGTTCGTTTACTGACTGTAAGACTGGCACCGTCATTCAACTGGGTGGTAATTTCAGCCAAAGTTGGTTTCGCTGGCTATGTGCAATGCCCCTGAGATTTCTCATACCCCGCAATGTTAAGGTTAACTGTTCATTGCAGTTTGCCCAATTGCTAGTTTTTGTCCACCATCAATGTATTCTTGGTATACTCTTGACACTGTCGACTTTTAAAATTGCAGCTCTCTTACTGTTTCTGATATTGAATGGGCCATGTGACGCACACCTACGATTTGTTCGTGATGGAAGACGTCTTAATCAGGCAGCTTACAAAAACTAGGAATTCCAACAACTAATTCAGAGCAACCACAGTATGCGCTGTACAATCAGTTGTCACAGTACCCTCACCCTCGCATAAATGATGCGCAATGCAGCAAAATTAGCATAGCCTTAATTCAATGGCACTTTAGTATATATTATTGTATTCCACTCAGATAATAAAAATTTTCTGGAGCATGATATATTTATTTTTAAAATCATTGGCTTGAAAAGCTATCATATTTTATATCTTCTTCTTTCTAATCCCCTGATCTGGATTATATCAGGTCCATGACTAACTCCGCCCTCAACCCTTCAAAGACCGCACCAGGGTTGCGCAGAAAGTCACTCCGCGAAAAGTCAATACATTTCAGTTAATGCTCGGGACTGGCTTCTTCAGTGTTGCACTTTGTGCAAGTGGGAAAGACTTTGTTTCCCCGGAAAACCTTAGAGTCTTGAAATGACCGGATGCAATATTCTCAAAGACGTAATTTATTTAGTTACGGGGAAAGACTAACTTATTTAACTGTCTGGACACTCTACCTAAGCCCCAATGGCGTCCTTTGGTAACCCACGTGACCGACGATGCGTTATCAGAAGATAGGTACGAATACATCAAGAACGTAAAGGAAAAGAGTCGGCTTCTGTTGGTATTACTTCCCTGAACACCTGAGAAAGCTCAAGTCACCTGTCTAGCATTAGCTGGACATAATGGAATGGCCTTCACGTCTTGGGTGACCTGCCAGGAGAAAACTACTGGCATACATCACCTATTCCATCCAGGGATACCCCCTCACCACGACTAAGCTGCTAGATAGGAATTAGACAGGACAGATTTTATATAAAAATTAAATGCTAAAAGTACTTTGGCTATGAATCATAAAATAATAAAATTCAGATAATAAGTACTGTTAATTATACTAGTTTCTGCAATTCAACGGAAAAGCCTTGAAAATTGTGAAATCGACAATACAATGTATTTATATAAGTTTTTTTTTTTTTTTTTTTTTTTTTTTTTGTCGAGTGTCAGCCAGACTGGCAAAATGGGTGCGCTGCTCCACTTTTTCAATTGAACCGCAATTGGGTGTGGAGTCCAACTTTCTCAGTACACACATGCCATAGGTACTCGTTTATAGGGTAGGCAACCACTCATACTCCATTCATACAAGGAAAGGACAAGAAACACAGAGAGAGATAGAGAAATTACATCCATGCCCGAGCCGGGATTCGAACCCAGGTCCTTCCCATCCGTAGTCAATTACGCTAACCACTAGACAGGTTGGGCGGCCATTTATATATAATATATAAGTCGCAATCTAAACTAACTACAGCAATTTGTTACGTTAAGTATGTAATTTTATTTTTATATTTTGAAACAGTTGCATTTGTTATTACTACACTTATTTAAGAAAGTCACTAAATGAATAAATTATAATTTTTGTAAAGGCCACATTTTAAATGAATGCTTCGTAAATGCAAATGATATTCTATACATCATTTATTATATTATATATATATATATAATATTCGCTCATATGATCTTCTGTATCTGTAAGGATATTTAATAAACTTTTGTTTCTATATTTACGTCGTAAAAGTTATTGAATTCAAATATCGTGCATTTTTATGTCCTTCTATATTCACATTAACAGTTAAAAGGATAATTTTAACATTTCATTAAACTTTATAAATGGAAAATAATAAAACAATTATAATACAACTTATATATATGGTAAGATATTTTTTTATAAATCATCTTCAATACTCAAGATTCTTCTCAAAAATTTGAATTTTATAAGGAAGATATTTATTATTTAAATCTTACATTATTTAAAAATTTATTCATATTCAAGTAAACGCAAATAGCATAAAATATTTTTGATCCTATTGATTAGGTAAAATTATTTACATTCTGGAAGAACATAGTTATTTTATGGTAACTACATCATTACAATATTCAAATAAATTTGCATAATGTAATGATCCTCATTTTTCTTATACACTACTAGATGTAACTAAACCATTGGTCCCTGTTTTCACACATTCATCTTTTCTCATTTCCTGGTGAGATTTTTATTTTTTGAATTAATTAAGTTACGGCGTTGTATCTAAAGAAATGATTAATTTCCGAGCAATTCTCGCGCTAATGAAAGTTTCTTTGCTTATTCATGAGCACAAACTGCAGATTTCAGCAAATATGCAGACATGCAATTTTATTTGCTCAGTTGAAACTAAGCTGCCATATCAATTATTATTCTGTTTTATCATAAAAATCATCAAAATTACGTTGTAGATTTTAATGTGAAAAATAGTCTCATGAGATTATTTGCAACAGATTATCACAGCAATTATTGCAACAGATTTTTCTTATTAAAGATACAAAGAATTAAGATAATTTTGCTTAAACGTAAAAAAAATTGTTTGAAAAATGTTATTAAACTATTGTTTAACTTTTAATTTTGTAGTAAATATTTATTTCTAAAATCACATTTTTTTGTTCTAATTATATTTATTTTGAGGTAGGTGTAAATGATTTTATCATTTTCTGTATTGATTATATATTCCTAAGAATGTAAATTTCGTCTAAAGAATGTAAATTGTGTCACATATTATGAGCACTCTTTTTCGTCACGGATTTGAACAATTATCAATTTTTTGCAAACTTAAATTTATTTTCCCTTTAACTTTATAAGTTCATGGTGGAAGTATTCAACGATATCAACTATTTTGTCATTATAACAAGATCAAAATTCATATCTCAAACAAATTAATATAATACCCTTCACACATGATTTTAACAACTTGTCTCTTAAATTTTTGTTTCAACACTCTGATCTCTGAAACGATGGACGAAATGTATTGCTCTCAAATATATATTTTCCATGAACGTAATATACAAAGTCGTATAAAGACTTTCTAACTAATGATCATGGATCCCAATGTGACGAATTAAATCATACAGTGAATTCAGAACTATCTTTTCCAAACTTAACAGGACACAGTAAAATGTTTAGAATGTACTGCTTTCTCAAGTCACGTGTCTAATATATACACATTTCACTGGCCAATGATTTTGATCATCAGAATATCAGTGATGTCTATTGAACTATATGCTAAAATTACGTAGAAATTCAAGAATTATTTCACAGAAATGCATCGTAGCTGATTAAGAAATGTCTTAAAATAATATATTTATTATAAAGAAATTTGTGTCATTTAGATATTCAACTTCGATTATTTACATTACTTATAACAGAAAGACGTTATTTAGACAAAATATTTAGTTAGTAAAGCATAAATTTTTAAAGTCTGGAACTTTTTCTTCTAATTGGCAGGCAATGGGTGATTGACCCTTCACCATAACAAGGCCAGAAATTGCTACTCATTTACCGTTACCCGGCGGGCACCTGTGAACCAAGTCACGGAGGCGAGTAGCATTACCCACGTCACACCACCACAAACCAGTTTATAGGGCGGGTCACATTCATCCATCATCTCAGGAGAAAGAAACACAGAGAAAGAAAACGTCCATGCCTGAACTGGGATTTGAACTCGGGACCAACAGCCTAGGAAATAGGAACGTTAACCATTCAGCCATCGGGCGGCAGTCTTGAACATTCGGCGAATCGAATCTGAATAGTAAAATTCTATTTGATTTTAAACATAAGACTATGACGTAAGTGACAATTTTTAAGATATTTTCATTGCATATAGAATGATAATTTCTTTTTTTTTTTTAACAAGAAAGTGAACATACACTAATTTCACAACATTACTTCATGGGGGGGGGATGATTATATCACTGAATATGATTTCTCTTGAACACGTTTGTAATGCTCAAGAAAAACTTGAAAATTTTCTAAGTCTATCACTATGACATTTAAAAAATAACTCTTACATTGCATTAAACTCAGAGAATATCCGAGGTAATATCCCTTATCATTTAATGGGCCAAAGATCTTTAAACTACATAATGTTTCCATATTGAAGTACTTTTCGTTAAAAAATGGTAACTATCTTTGTTTTAATATTTTTTGTGAACATTAAAAGCTACTACACAAATATTTTTACTTATTTAGCTTGAACATTATGAATTAGTTTCGTTAAATCCAAAAACTTTTCAGAATACATAATTTTCAAAGCCATTTTTGAAAAGTTTTTCAATTAAAATATTCGCTGTGATTCTTCTCACTTTTTTAAAAGAACATTCCCGAAAAGTAATTAAGTAATTTTGATATTACATCACTATTAATTTAAAAGACTTATTCTTTATTTAATTAGAAATTAATTTGAATTTATCTTAATGGTAACGTATTTGGATTCATGCAAGTTAATTTAAAATGGAGAAAAGTATTCATTACTCATGCCAAATGCAATACTATTAATGACATTTCTATTACATTTCTTTGCGTAAGAAACCCATTGTATTCATCAGAATTAGCTCTCGTAGATAAAAACTGAACACAAATGAGGTCGTCAATGCACCCAGTCACTAAAAATAATCTTAGCTTTTAAAAACTTGTTTCATTCATGAAATATTTCAAGCTAATTTGGACATGGTGTACGAGTTAGATATTTATTATCTCTTTATTCATTAAATTTATTGCTAATGACTTACTTCATGCGAAACATTACGGAAAAAGTATATATATATATATATATATATATATATATATATATATATATTAATAATTTAAGGGACTTTTCATTACAAATATTCTTTATCTAACATTATTTTGTTTACTCCTCAGCCTATAAAGAATATTTTTAATTTGATATTTTTTTTCTAATAGTGGGTACCCTTGAGTAATACTTAAGTAATTAACCCATTTGCAGCAACAAGGCCGAAAACTGCTACTCATTTTATCGTTACCCGGTGGCCACATGTGAACCAAATCACGGAGCTACGAGTAGCATCGCCCATGCCACACCACTACAAACCCGTTTATAGGGCGGGCCACATTCATCCATCATCTGAGGAACGGACAAGAAACAGAGAAAGTACATCCATGCCCAAGCCGGGATTCGAACCCAGGTCCTCCCCATCCGTAATCAGGTACTCTAACCACCAGACAGGGTGGGCGGCTTTTAATTCCGCCCACCCATGCCACACCACCACAAACCCGCTTATAGAACGGGCCACATTCATCCATCATTTAAAAAAAGGTCAAGAAACACAGAGAAAATACATCCATGTCCGAGCCGGGGTTCGAACCCAGGTCTTCCTTATCCGTAGTGAAGTACTCTAACCACCAGACAGGGTGGGCGGCTTTTAGTTTGATATTTGGGATAGATAATTTGAAATTTTAATTATTTTCCAAGTTATTTTTTATTACTCATTAAAAAATACACGATAAAATAAAACAGAGTTTTAAATTAGTTGTCAGAAATCTGATTTTAAATACGACGCGACTTTGAAATACTCAATTTAATAATAACTTTGAAAATGTAAAAACCAAATTATAAAAGTAGAAGCTTAGAGCACTAATAATTTCTATTGTTCAAAATTGAAATTATAATCGGAAAAATTATAACTATTCAATTAAGAAAAAAAATTTAAATTCTTAATTCATCATACACATAAATTCTCAAATAATTAAGAAAAAAATAACAGCAACGTGAAAATTTGAAATTAAGAAGTACTTTTTATGGTTTACTCAGAAAGGTTTTGTGATTGATTTATATATTAAAAATAAATTTAAAAACTTTGATAAAATTTCAAATTTTTTTTAATAAATTAGTTATTAAATTTGAAGTTATTACTCCAATAAACTCTGAATAAATATAAGAAGGCTTTTTTTGTCAATTAAAATACATGTAATTATATTTGAATTATTCAAATATATTTTATTTTATAGAATTACAATGTTTCTCATAAATATGACGAAATAAAAATGTATATATAATGAAAAACTATTTATAAACTATATTTCATATAATATCTTGTTATTTTCCGCCAGAGAAAACCATTTGAGATAATTCAAAGTAATTTTAAGAAATCTATCAATCTTATTTTGAATATTAAAATAAAAAAAATAACGTAAATTTTTTTCAAACTTTTAAGTTTCCACAATACATTGCTTTATAACTCAATACAACTCTTAAACCTTAGCACCTTCCTTAGATATGATTCCTTCAATTTCCAACCATCTTGGTTCATTTAAATAACACGAAGAGTTAAATGAAATTTTGAGAGATCACTATCTTCAGCTCTAAATTATGAGACCCTCAGTTAAATGTTCAGCATAAAATTAGGATAGACTGTAATGCAAGATATATCTTTAAATATTATCTCGAAAACAAATTTTTTTTCTTAGAATAACCAAATAATTTTTTTTATGAAGGAAACTATTTCACAAAAATGAAATTATTCAATAAAGTAAAATTATTCACCCCCCCCCTTTATTTTATCATAAAAATAATTTAAATTTTAAATTCTTATCGATTGAAATTCCATCAATTTTATAAGTTATGAAGAACAACTGAATCCATCTTATTTACCTTTATTTATATATTGGGAAAAATTATTAATTAAAACGAATTAAGCAATGGAATTTTTAAATACTTATGATTCCAAACAAAATAGTCGGACAAAAAATACGTATTAAAATAATCAATTAATCAGCAACAACAACAATTCAATTGTCTCAAAGAAACTGCATTTTTGATAATGAAGTGAATAGAAATTCGTCGTTGTTGTCGTCGTCGTGTGCCAGCCAGGCTGGCAATATGGGGTGCGCGGCTCCACTTTTCCAACTGAATCATATTTGGTGTGGAGTCCGACTTCCTCAGTACACACATACCATAGGTACCCGTTCATAGGGTAGGCAACCATTCACACACAAAGAAAGGACAAAGACAAGAAAGAAAGTACATCCATACCCGAGCCAGGATTCGAACCCAGGTCCCACCCATCTGTAGTCAGGTACGCTAACCACTACACAGGTTGGGCAAGAAATTCGTTAAAAGATATAGATCAAAAATATTACATTGCACGAAATCAAAAATTTAGATTTTTCCAGGTTTTTTTTATGTTAATAAAAATTACTACAATTTGATTGTTCATATTTGCAGATGAACATAAGTTTTGAGTAATACAGTTTTTTGGAAATCTAAATAACATGCAACACAAAGGCTCCTTTTCGTTCAAATTTTAAAATTTCGTTATATGACATTCGTTAAAAGATATATGTAGATAAAAAATATTACATTACACGAAATCAAAAATTTAAATTTCCCAGATTTTTTTATGTTAGTAAAAATTACAATTTTACTGTTCATATTTGCAGATGAACATGTTTTAAGTAATACTGTTTTTTGGAAATCTAAATAACATGAAACACTAACGCTCCTTAACGTTCAAATTTTAAATAAAGAATCCACGTAAAAAACTGAAATATATAAAACTTTTAATAACGGGGTTGTAATCTTATGTGAATCTCAGTTAACTCTGCACCACGAAGGATAATTTGCTGTCTTATTGTACCATAGATGGGCTTTCAATTATTACTGATGAGCCTGTAAGATTAAAGAAGGGGAAATTGCCTTCAAAATGGAGAACAATTCATTTTGAATGACCTCCTAAATTCCCCGGTACATTCCAGTTGTCTTCAGTTCTGAAGTCGATGAGATATGGAATCTTAATTTTGCACAAACAATGGAGGATGACAGGAAAATTTGCATATGCTATGATAGGTCTTCATTGATTAGGTTAATCAGGTACTCTTAAACAGAGAAGGCTTGGCAAAAAGAAATAAGTAGAGTATACATTAACATATCTTATAAATTATTTTTCATTAAAGTAACAATTGTTCTACTTTTAATTTCTTAATATAAATAAATATTTTTTGTTAAAAATGTAATTTAAAAATAATGTATATACCATGAAAAATATAGCTAAATGAAATATTTTTAAAATTCTTATTTTTTTGTAAAATATTAGTTTGGGGAAAAAGAAATCCATTATTTTTACGTGAACTTTATGTAACTTTTTTGGATTCACTTTGTAAAAAGGTTTAAAACAGCTTTCATGTAGATTTTTAGGTCTTGCGCGTTACGACTGCTGACATGCTGTTAACTTCGATTTTATAGACATTTTCGACGATGCTGTATCCACATGCGAGGTGCATCTCTAACATCAAAAATACCCGAACGGAATGGACGAAACGAAAATTGTACTTAACTGGCTATTACAGTCTTATATAGGATGATAAACACCTTTCACAATTTTAGCCACCCGGCTATCTTTTTCACCGTTACAAGAGAAAAAACGAAAATGTATCGAATTTTCTGTTTGTTGTCTTCTATTTTTAAAACCTTGTACTCGTAACTGAATGAATCAAACAAAAAACCGCAAGAGGATATTTTAGTGTCAAATGTCACCTTTCCAACGAGCATAAATCTGAAATTGTTTGATAGATACCTCACGAGATATCGATCACTACAGGCGTCTACCGAAAAAATAATGGATTACTTTTTCCCCAAACTAATTTCATTGGTAAAAAGTAATTTAATCTCTTTTTTATACACTTTCATACCAGAATATGTAAAATAAATTTCATATTGTGGTAAATTTCGTTATTTATTGTTGATTCAAAGAAATTGAATTCAAATAGAAGTTTGAAATGTTGAATTAGACTCTCTTATTTTCTTAGGTAAAAAAAGAAGTACAAAAAAAGTAATGATTCGCAAACAGAAGAATTTGATGGCTGTCAACAATTACAACATAAATAATTACAATAAAGTAATATCATTAAAAAAGCACTTGAGATCCCACACAAGAGAGTTTACACATCTACTCTCAAACAAAGCGGAAGGACATCTTACCTGAATATGCACCACTTGATCCTCAGAGGGAACGTGCATATTTTCTAGTTAAGGGGATCTATAATTAAAGAGGGTAAAACCAAATACCGTGGTTCATTGTGGGTTTTTTATATTAAATTTAACAAATTTCACATTAACTTTAACAAATTCCCATCGCCTTTAGGGAACACGACGAAGATACTTCCTGTTCACTAAGTGCAATGGGCCATGTAAAATATGTCTTGTTGAAATGTCCTCCATGTGTTCCCTTTCCAAATTAATATCTCTAGAAGTGTTAGAAACCAAGTCATGGGACTTCTCTACCTTCCTATCCCTAAATCGGAGTACCCAGATTTTATCATCTATGAGGCAAAGTCGTACTTTCACCTCGTAGGAAAATGTTCTGTTCAAAAACGGAAGACCCTATTTCGGACTTCATTCGCAATATATTACTTGTGCTTCCTTTCATCAAAATTTATTGTGTGTTTTTCATATTAAATTTAAATTCTGAAATAAATTACATAAGACTAACTTTAAAAAAATGTAAATTTAATAAGAAAACCGATTATAAATTTAAATAATGAAAATTGCATTATCAAAACTTGTATAAAAATAAACTTTATCATATTAAAATCGATTTTTAAGACAGAATATCGGCTCACTTATGATAATATTGAAAGTCACTTAATTTATGAGGAAATATTGCATTTTTTAATATTTTATCTTATATGTGGTAACCTACAGTTAACTAATACTTACTAAAAAAAACTATTATACTTACCTTCACAAGGTGGTAAAACTCCTAATAATATTTTAATCATTTCATTTTTGTTGAATTTCGAAAAACATTTTTAAAGAAGAAACAAATTTCATTTAATTTCAATGATTTTCAATGAATTTCTAGCAATGTTTTGATATTGTGATGTATATAATTTAAATGATATAAACAGCTCTGGACATTGATGGAAAATCCATTAATAATTTGAGTAAATTTCCCTGTGGATATTATATATCGCTTTAATATTAGCCTAATTTACAAAAAAGCACAGGTATAAATTTACTTAAGTAAAGGAAATTAAATAATGACTTTTGTTAATAAGACATCTTTCTATATAAAAAGAAATCTATGAACGCCCTACCTTTTGCTATTTTATTAAATTAAATGCAATTAGATTCCTTTATTCTTTTGCTTGAGTATTCTGACGCAATTTTATAAAGTAAATTATTTCTTGAAAATACGTGTAAAAGCTGAGTTTGTTCTTTTGAGTAAATAAACTTAAGAATTTCGAAATAAGTTTATTGAAATGATAGGACCATATTTAATTTCCAAATTGCAAAAATGAGTTTGCATGAAACCTAAAAAACATTATAATAAAATACCCAGATGTCTTAACAATAAAAAATAAATTAATTTCGTTATTTCATTTATATAAAAAATATAACTTAATGGACAAAGTTTTTAAAACTTTTTTAATAGAAGAATTTTGATGAATGTCATTGAGATGTAGAAAAATATGAAGATTTATAAATTTGTAAGATTCGAATCAATCTTATTGAACTTGCTGTCTGAAAATAAATAAAATAAACGCTAGGGAACTATGGAGAATTGATGCTTTCATTTTTATTTATGAACTTTATTTTCTTTTTAGGTATTTAAATATGCATTCTCAAGGCATTTCTCCTAAAAATGCCAAAATATTTAAATATTTGAAGAAATTCGATCTTCTGAAGGCTATTGAAAAAAGAATGGCGATTAACGACTCAAGATTTTTGGTTTAGGAGGCTATTATTCCTCCTAAAACATTTAAGAGATTTCTTCCTTTTAAATGATTATACTTTGTAGAAAATTACTTATATCACATGCTTAACATTAATTCATTAGGATCATTTTATTTTAAAAAGTTTAAAATATCTTGTTTAAATCAATTTAGGATAGTTCTAAAACGCCTTCATTATTTGTGCTAATTTTCTGTCCCCCCCCCCAAAAAAAAAGAACAAATCAAAGTTTTTATACTGAAATTTCAATATCAATTTTGTTCACAAAAAAGCTTTCGTTGTTGATGATATAGATTTTTAATATTTACGATTCAATGTACAAACAATCTTTAATACCCATAAAATGAAATTACTATCATTCTTCTGACAATTATAATTTAGCCTGTCTAGTGGTTAGCGTAAGTGACTACGGATGGGGAGGACCTAGGTTTGAATCCCGGCTCAGGCATGGATGTACTTTCTCTTCCTATGTGTTTCTTGTCCTTTCCTCTGATAATAGATGAATGTGACCCGCCCTATAAACGTGTTTGTGGTGGTGTGACGTGGGTAGTGCAATTCGCCTCTGTGCGTTGGTTCACAGGTGCCCACCGGGTAACGATATGTGAGTAACAGTTTCCGGCCTTGTTGCTGCTAAAAGAGTTACTCACCCAAGTGCCCGCCATTGGAAAAAAAGTTGAGTATTAAAATTTAAGAATATGCCAATATATTAGAATTATTTCCTGTATTATTTTTTTAATAAAATACTTTTTTTATATTATATTATTATATATGGAAAAAGGAAGGAAACTATTTTTTGCTTTAAAAATATATACTATGAGAATATATTAAAAACTACATTGTTTTCTGCATTAATTTTTACTAAAACATTTTTGTATTTTATCAATTAAATAGATTTATATATGGAAAAATGAAAGATTTTTTTTTCATAAGAATATAAAGTAAACTTAAATAAAACGTGTTTTATGTAAATAAAAACCATAAGAAACACTACATAATATTGTCAATCATTAAAGCATTAGAATGCATGACAAAAATTGCACCTGCATTAGATTCACTTTTTTAAAAGCGATATTGGAAAATAGGCGTGGACGGAAAATACAAATGAATTTAAAAGGAGTGTTCACGATCGAAAAGTGCTATTTGTTTATTTACTTGCCATTGACTAAAAGTGATGAAATGTGCAAATTTCCTTCTTGCTATGAATGTAGCAAGCTTTATTTTATTTTTACCGATAGAAAAAATGTTATTCATTTCAAGTCACAAATGACATTTATATTGCTTTATGAGAACCATAAATTAAATACCAATGCAATATCTCGTGTTTTGGATGAACAAAGTTATGAATAAAGTTTTCAAAAAGAATATTATGACACAAAACCAAAACATATTCAGATAAAAAAAATGAAGTATTATTTTGCAAACTAAGAAGGTGGGAGTAAATTTTACTTATTTTATTTCTCCAAGTATCTCAAATTGTAAAAATTGAAAAATGACATTTAGGCACGACATTCAACTCATTTATTCAAACGACTTTTTGGAAATTATATTTGACAAAATTTCAAATAGATTATGATGAGTTTATGATTTCATATGTATAATATTTTGTTTATTTATATTAGTTTGGGGGAAAAGTTATCCATTATTTTTTCGGTAGACGTCTGTAGTGATCGATATCTCGGGAGGTATAGATCAAACAATTTCAGATTTATGCTCGTTGGAAAGGTGACATTTGACACTAAATTATCCTCTTGCGGTTTTTTGTTTGATTCATTCAGTTATGAGAACAAGGTTTTAAAAATAGAAGACAAAAAGTAGAAAATTCGATACATTTTCGTTTTTCTTTTATAATGGCGAAAATGCTAACCAGGTGGCTGAAATTGTGAAAGGTGTTTATCGTCCTATATATGACTGTAATAAGCAGTTACGCACAATTTTGGTTTCGTCGATTCCGTTTGGGTATTTGGAGGCTAAAGATGCACCTCGCATGGATACAGCATCGTCGAGAATGTCTATAAAATATCAAAAATGATCAAACTTGACAGCATGTCAGCAGTCATAGTTTCGCACAAGACCTAAAAATCTACATGAAAACTGTTCTAAACCTTTTTACAAAGCGAATCTGAAAGAAGTTACATAAAGTTCACGTAAAAATGATTGATTTCTTTTTCCCCAAACTAATATTTGGTTAACATCTTTTAAATATTTCCTTGAATGTTATTCCACATGGATTGGATGTACCGGATCTGTGGCTCGGCCTCCTCTCTCACCGGACCTCAACCCACTGAACCTTTTCTTCTGGAGACACTTTAGTGTATGAGGTGCCTGTGGATTCAGCTTAAGGTCACTGGAATCAATGTTGCCACGTGCAAAATTAACACGACACCAGGAATCTTCGACAGGGTGCGCCAGTCGTAGCTTCGCTGAATTAAACTGCGCAGCAACATACGTGCTCGGCATTTTGAGCATTTGCTGTGAGGTTTTCTCTTAACAATAAATATGACTGTGAAACCTTTGGTATTTTTCATTCGCTTACCCAACACTTTCTATGTGCAGGTGAGAATTCCTTTTCTGCCTCTCAGAGTGGAATACAACCTTATGTTTTTATGTTTCATTCCTCTCAATTTGTAAAAACAATTTAGAACCCCCCTCTATATTAGTATTGTGAGTAATTAACGGATATTTTAAATTTAAACAAATTTAGAATCTATCGTTTTAAAATTCTTAAGAATTGCTTGTTTTACATATTTGTTGGCTCTAATAGGAATAAATCATAATAAAAACAATACGTTTAAATAATAAATAACAATGTAAGTAAATTAAGAAAAATCAAATATATGCATTAAAAATAAATAATTGATCGAGTTTTGTTGCATAAAAATATTAAATGGACTCACTATTTAAGCATTATAATTATGAGAATTTTTAATGACAAAGTAAATATTGCGTAGTTTAAATAATTAAAAATAGGTATTTTAAAATCATATAATATTTGTATGTATATTTTTCTAGATGATTTCGAATTAATATTTCATTGACTAATAATAACTTGAGAAACAGAAGTTTAATAGTAATAATTGATTTAAAATAGCAAAAATGTATTTAAATAAATTCTTAATATACACATACATATATATATATATATACATATATATTATATTATAAATATAGTTTATTGATGATAATAAAATACGTATAATACCTCAAAATATTTATTCGAAAGTAATTTAAAGAGATTTTAAAACTTAATTATTCATGAAATTAATTCATTGAAATCATATAAAATAAAACTTTCAATTCTTAGAAGCAGTATTTTCAAAATTTTACAGTTTATACAAGTAATTAAAAATTAATATTTTCAACAGGAAAGAGTAAATTTATTTTTACAATTATTAGTTACAAGAAAATTTGAAAGTAAAAACAAATAAATTTATATTTTCCAATTTAATTATGAAGTAAATATATTAGTTTTTATTTTCAAATTTAAGTAATTTTGTAACATTTTATTAATCATTTAAAACAAAAATACATAGTATTTCAAATTGAATCAACGTATTTGGGCATTTTTATTTACTGTTTATGCCATCTTTCATTAACAATTGGCTTATTTCTTAATTAAGAATGACGTATTTTTATAATTTAAAATATATCTTGGAGTTTTAAGTTCCTGAACTCGATTCCAGCTGATATTAAACAATGAAAGATAGATGCTCCACTTCAGCGCTCTGCAATCTGTATTGAGATAAATGCTTAAGCGTTGAGAGAGTCCAGGTTTTCACCTTCTGATTCGTAAATTTGACCTACTACCTCAGAAGAGGTTTCTCAGAAGAAAATTATAAAGATGTATATTAAGATAATTTATCACAAACTTCAGTTTTTAGGCAATCTCGTGTGTGGGATGGAACGACTTGCAAGGAAATGGATTCTTATAAACATCATATTATATAGTTATCGTGATTAATGTTAATATTTCCCTTTTATTATTAATATTGACAATTAATACTATAGCATACCTTTATATTTCATATAAAAATAATATATAAAGAGAAATGTTAATATGGTATGTTTTACAAGCCCTAAACATTAAAATTTCATATTGCCTTCAATTTATTTTTTTCAATGTAATAAACTAGTTATTTAATTTTAAATTTAAACTTATTTACATGTATTTAGTGATAAATATTTACAATATTATAAATTCAATTGTTTAATCTTACGATATACTCATAGCATTTCATTTTATCAATAATTAAATATGCAAATTAAACACATATATAACTTTTCTCTTATTTACAGTACATTTCATGAATTGTTATCAAGTAAAAGGATATTCTCTTATATTTGAGTTTATAAATACCACTTTTTTAGTTTTGCTAATTAAATTCAAAGACAACTCTTGAATATTCAAATGAAATTAAAGGAAATATTTGAGCTTATTCTCTTGATAATAAATATTAATATCAACTAAATCTTAAGGCAGTTATTGCAGAGATACAATGTAAACACAATGTTATTCACAAATGTGTACATTTAGGTTATTTTTAATGTAGTGTCTGTTATTAATAAATATATTTAGTGTTGTGTCTGTGTTAATAAATTTAAATATTATAGTTTATGAATATTTTAAACATTTAGGCTATATTAAATTAAATGAAAATTTTTTTAAATAGTGGTATCAAGAGAGAAATTTCCAATAATATATAAAACAACCCATCCCACTAAGATATTGGACGATATTTTCTTTCCAACTGCTCACTGAAGAGCTCGTTGCACTGATGAATTGACCTGTTTTTGATGAGGGGACAAAGTAGTATACTCAACATTATTGGTGAAAACGATTGTTTCACTCACAGATCAATTATAAATAAAGTGAGGTACACATGATCTCAACTGTAACGAAAGAAACAACCAATTTATAGTTAAGAATATAATGAAATGATAATTTTGAATTTGTTTTAAACCATTTCATGAAATTCATTTAAGATTTTTAGGTATCAGTAAAAGTAACAGTTATCAAAAACTTGTTAAAAATATACAAATGTGAGAGTGGGTGGGTATCAGCATTATTCTTTGATTATCTGAGTTGGAACTCAGAAATTTAGATGGGATTGTAAAAATAAGCACTTATTTTACATGATATTATATATATATATATATATATATATATATATATGATATTTATTATTAATATTTATTAAATATTTATATACATATTATGAATGTTATGTAACTTTGTATAAATTGTCTAAAAACGTGAGTGATTACAGAGTTATTTGTGCACTAAAGTTTCAAACGTTTTAAGTAAATAATACTGTAACTTATTAAATTATAGTTTCCATTTATTATTATTAAAAATAATATCAAGAGTTAATGTAATGTAATATATTAAAATATTCAATGGATTGCAACTACACGAAAAGTAAAATAATTTCTCCTAGTTGGAAGATGGAAAAATAAAGGAGAAATATTTCGGGAAAATTAATCCAGAAAATTTTGTATGTATGCGAGGAAAAGTCTTCATCCTTAATAAGTAACCGATAATATTGTGATGGATAACCTTTTCATCGAAAGTTATGGCGTAATTAAATGTTAGATCAAATTACATATAAACCTCTCGAGTCGTTAATTTGAAGCAAATATTTTTAGATCATTCAATAATTACAGACAAAAAATGATCATATTTGAACCTGTTGCCGCACAAAATAAGTTAATAAATATACAAAACAATTTTTTGTTTTAATGTTTATCTTTAATAAAGCTACTATTATTATCGTAAACATAAATAATTCTTTATATTATTGCGAAGAAATTAATTTTCTTATATATATTATTTACTTTGATTAATAAAACCCTTAGAATTTATATTTTATGATGTTTTATATGTTCATTTAGACATATTACTTTAAGAAATTTAAGCAATTTTTACAGCTGCTTTATGAGGAAAATACAATTGCTCGAATCTATTTAGAACATTTATCGTTATACTCAAAACAAAAGAGAAGACATTTGATATGGTATATTGTTTCCAAATTTTCTAACTGATTATTCTAACTGATAAGATAAAATTCTTATCCTATAATTTTAATTTAATTTTAAAGTCAGTATCATTAGTTTTAATTTATATGCCTTTCCTAAACTTCTAATCTTAAGAAAATTTACTCGCACACCAAATAAATTTTTATAGGAAAATTACGTATTTATACCGTCGTATATGCTACATAATGTATTTAAGGATTTTTATTTCGTGAAGAAACTAACTTTCACAATTCAAAACCTTAAACAAACCATTATTGTGAAAACTTCTCTGAAAGTTTTCCCTTCTTAAAACGATTGGGTAGTATATACATCATAAAACTATTCTCTTTCTATTATACCATATCTCTATACTGTGCTTTGCGGTATCCTCGTTGATTAGCGTATCGTTCACGTTACCGGAAGGTAATAAGTTCGGTTCCTGGCTTATCTAAGATCTGTCGTATTCACTAAAGGTGACTGGGACACGTAAAATATGTCCTTGTCGTAATGTCTTTCATGTTCCAATTCCAAATTTAAAAAAACTCTGGGTGTGATAGGAGCTTCCATCAGACATTCCACTTTCCATCAAACTTTTGAGCTCCTAGTGCGTGCGTGTGCGTGCGTGCGCTTGCGTGTGTGTGCGCGTATTTCTTTACGAATCAGGGGTTCAAATGGTTTGCAAAAGTGCAATTCTATTGTTAAGCGTTCTGTTTTTCTATGTCAAAAAACTTTTTAACAATACTGAATTACAATATCGAATAGGTAAATTTCTGCGATGATGTCAGTTATTTGTAATGAATTAGTTTTCATCCCATGTCATTCATACTCATGAAATCACAAACACATAAGGGTTTTCATAATTTATCTTAGCGACCGAGAAAACTTTTGATTCGTCACTGATAACAATGATTTTTTTTTCTTCTTGTATTACACCAATCACTAACTCCCAAATATGTCTTGAATCCATGATATTTTTAAAATAAGCTTACACTGAATGTTATAATGTACTTTAAACCACATTGTACCTGCTTCCAAAACTGTATAGATGGGATTCTAATCTATAGTAAATTAAAATTTTATTCATTAAAATTTCGAAACTATAATAAAGAATGTGAAATTGATGAGAATCAAAATCTTGTTGTAAGTGTCATCAAAAGTTGCAATTATTTTGAAATAGCAAATTCGTTAATATTTGTTTTCTAATATATTTTTTCTAACCCTCTTCAGAAAAGGGTTATTTTAATATATATTACTTTTCTGTATATTAAATAAATCATTTTTATTTAGAAAAATATTTTTTGGTTTGTTCAATTGCCTAATCAAACCCATTAACAATCAAATATCATTTAGAACACTTAACACTGGACACTGACATTTGGGACACTTAACACTGGAAATGGACACTGGGATAACATTATTTAATGTTACTCGTTGTATTATGAGATAAGCAGCTCAAGTCATGTCTGTGACAGCTGAAACTTTAATGGAATTTTAAACATCTTCGATGAAATATCTTCCATGAATGTTTTTAGAAAATAGGGAGAATTTACGCATCACTACAAGGAGTACTCGAAAACCTTCCAAGCACAGATCAAAAGTAATTCCATGAATATTTTATAGATAACAGTGAGAATTTACATGTCACATGATACTCTGTGACCTTCCAAGCACAGACCAAAATTAATTGCATGAATGTTTTTTAGATAATTAGAATTTAAGTATCATGAGAAGGGATAATCAAAAACTTTCCAAGCACAGACCAAAAGAAATTCCATGAATGTTGTTTAGATAATAGGGAAATTCATAAACGTTTTATAGATAACAATGAGAACTTACGTGTTACATGAAGGGATACTCGAAAACCTTCCAAGCACAGACCAAAAGTAGAAACTCTGCATTTATAGTTTGGTTTCTCAAACTCTCCTGTGATTGAATTTGAATGCATTCTTATTATTGAATGCTATTCTTAATAAAATATATGATACTTGTAAATAATGCATATCACGTACTACGCTGGATTACTTATAAAGTAAAGGGCATTCACCTGTAAAAATCTGAAAATAATTCTTTATTGAAAAAAAGCAGTTTTATTAGATACCTGAATCTTTTCCTACCTATTCACCACCTACACATAAGTATTTATGATAACGAGCTTAAAAATACCTTTAATCTGCTCTTTTTCTGACAGTGCATTAAACTAGCCAAAAAATACAAAAATTACCTAAAAAATCACAATTCACGCTAAAAGCATTACAATGGACATAAATCTGTAGTAAACCTATTATGTATAAGTGGAGCTCTAAAAAAGACTCGATTGCCTGACTCTAAAAAATAAAGATGGTTCTTCCAAAATAAGAGATGATTACTTTTTTTAAAATTTGGACTTTTCTTCACGATTTTACGTTGTTTCTACTAATCAAGAACTGCTCAATCAATTTGAAATAGAATTTTTACTACTCTGTTTTCTCTTCACAGGTTTAGTATTTAACCCAAGCTGAACAGTTTTATGATGATAAAATTTGGGTAATGACGTAGTATTGCGAAATATAGAACCACTTCTTTTAATTGGCGAGACTGAAGTCGGTCTATCATGCCAATTAAGCCAAGTGGTGAATTGGCGAGAGACGAGTTGAAAAGAAAATTCTGAAGATCAGGTTCAGAGGAAAAAAATTGTCTACTTATAAGAGATTTCGTAAAAAGGGTTAAGGACAATTCATGCTTGTATCAGAATTGTTTTTCTTTTAATGAATATTTTATTCTTCATTTCTAAGCAAAACTGACTTTTCATTCTCAATGAACTTCAGACATTCTGTTCTATAAGTTTCGGTTAAAATTACTTGAGTTAAATCAAGTGCTGCAAGAAAATTATTCTATAAGTATAGTTTACTTTTTTCGTTGAAAAGAGTAACGTTCTGAAAATTAAATCAAAATATATCTTTTCTTTATACTTAATTGCCTTTTCAAGATTAAACAAGGTTGGTTTAGAAGAAATATAATAAATTTATTTTATAAAATGAAAATCTTAATTTTCAATGGAAATCAATGTTTTTAAATTCAAATTCTATGAAAAGATTAAATGAAATCAAATGACTAATATAATAAATGTTTGATGGCTGTGTGGTTATAATATATATATATATATATATATATATATATATATATATATATATATAGCATTCCTGACTCCTTGGCTATTGGTCCCGGGTTCGAATCTCGGTTCAGACATGGATGTTATCTTTCTTTCTGTGTTTCTTTGTCCTTTCTCCTGAAATAATAGATGAATGTAGCTCACCGATAAACGGTATTGTAGGGGTGTGACGTGGGTAACGCTAATTCACATGTGCGCCGCGGATTACGCTAATTGAGTAGCAATTTCTGGTTTTGTTGTAGTGATGGGACAATCACCCAGTGCCCACTACTAGAAAAAAATTAAATAAGTAAATAAAACTTAAATGTTTGATTGCTGGGCAAGGGAATTAATTTGCATTGTAAAATAGTTTTAGTTAATTTTTATGATTCAATATTCAAAACTATTGATTATTCTTATATTTACTGCTACATTTTATTCATATTCAAAATAGAACGATTAAAATTTTGAAATTTTAAAGTAATTAGATAATATAATGAAATTATTTTTAAATATCTAAATCTATCAAAATAATTCTAATATTAGGTTGGGGAAAAAAATTTATTTTTACGTGAACTTTATGTAACTTCTTTTGGATTCACTTTGTAAAAAGGTTTAAAACAGATTTCATGTAGATTTTTAGGTCTTGTGCGTTACGACTGCTGACATGCGGATAACTTCGATCATATTTGATATTTTATAGACATTTTCGACGATGCTGTATCCACATGCGAGGTGCATCTCTAACATCAAAAATACCCGAACAGAATAGGCGAAACAAAAATTGTACGTAACTGGTTGTTACAGTCTTATATAGGACGATAAACACCTTTCACAATTGTAGCCACCTGGCTATCTTTTTCGCCGTTGCAAGAGAAAAACGAAAATGTATCGAATTTCCTGTTTGTTGTCTTCCATTTTTAAAACCTTGTACTCGTAACTGAATTTATCAAACAAAAAACCGCAAGAGGATATTTTAGTGTCAAATGTCACCTTTCCAACGAGTATAAATCTGAAATTGATAGATACCTCAAGAGACATCTATCACTACAGCCGTCTACCAAAAAAATAATGGATTACTTTTTCCCCAAACTAATATATTAATTAAAAAGTTTTATCAAATACATAAAACATACTATCAATTACATATTGATTTTACATAAGTGACATTAAAACAAATATTTTAATTTGGATAACAAAATTTATTTAACGCGTTTTAAATATGCAAAAATGTGGTATTTTACATAATGAAATATATTACACAATTGTATACACATTTGATAAAAACTGTTTCATTAGATCTTGTTATACAATTTGAAATTATTTTAAAACTACAGATTTAGTAATATCTAACTACTTTTTCGGTATCACACATATAAAATTAGAACAAAATTTATAGCAAAAGTACTTTCTTTAAAATTATTTAAATTAAACTAAAATTTAACAAGTAAACGGTTTACTTATTAGCTTTTTGCCAATCATTTGTTAAAATTGTTGTTTTAAATAAACTTGAAACAATGAGACAGTTATATTTTTCTTACATGTTATTTTTATTAAAATTATTTATATATAAGCGAGTAAATGTCACTGTAGTGACTGCCCACAAAATACAAATAAGTCAATAAAATGAATAATTCGCTTGTTGGTTGAGTGTTTGTAAGCAAGGCCGGTATGGACAAATCCTCGCGATAGAGCGATCCATCATAAAAGGTGGATATGAAAGTCATCAAATGTGTCACTTGTTAATGAAACGTACATATCTGCTCTGTCAGCCCGCACAAAATGGTCATTTCTCTTGTTATTATTGATCACAAGGTAGAGGAGGAAAATTGCAGCTCGCTCTAGAAGCAAACAATTCCTGCCTTCTTTTGATATTTTTCTTTTTTGTTAGATATAGCCATACACTAACTGCAATTCACAAAACTTTGACTGCAATTTCGTTATATTATGTAACTAAAGAGTTCATATAATAGTGGAAATTCAATTAAGATGTACGTAAGCTTGTGATATATATTTTATTTCAATAATTTTTTTTTTTAAATAATGGAATCATATTCAAAAAAATAAAAACGAGACGCTATTTCCTATTTGTCCTTTATTAATGCCTAATTCATATATTAATGTAAAACCTTCAATATAATATTTAATAATTGAAAGAATATTTCTATATTCAAGCCCTAGGGGTTTATTTTTTTTGGTATTACACGTTGATTGGATATTTTAATTACTTTTATTGCCATAAATTACTTATTAATTCACATTTCAACTTTAAGCATCACACAATAAGCCAAACATAAGTGCTTTATATTTGTACCAAATTTCAAGAAAATTTGATTAAAATAGAAAAATAATAATTTTGAAAGTCCTATCTCCCATTTAATGAAATATATACTATTCATTTATAATATTCAAAAATATACATATTTTTATGTTTTCCAATCTTGCATAAGATTGACAAGTATAATTAGTATTACGAAATAAAGCGCATTAATCATTTTAATTAATTTCAAGCTCATTCAAATTATATTTTTAGTGCAAAAATTGTTATAGAATTAAAATCCTTTTCGAATTTTTAAGGCAAATATTCATTTTGCGTCTCCAAGGAAGTTACGGGAGTTAATTATTCTTCGAAAAGTAATTAATTTTCTAATTTGCTCATGTGGAGTTAAATACTGTTTTATAAGAAGACATTCTTATTCAAATCCTAATGACCAATTCTTTGTTCTTGTTTTACAACGAATGTAACGAAATAGAATTAATTACGTAATTTATAAAGTATGCTTTCATGTTTATGGAATATCTGTTATATATAATGGGTATCTGTTACAAATATTTATTTGCCTTTTACTTAGGTATATTTTATATAAAAGATAATTTTTTTTAATTTTATGAAAAATTGAATTGTTTCTTTCTTTAGCCTTTATTTTTTTATTACATAGCGAATTGTAAAGAGAAAAAACAAGTTTTATTATTTCTTTTCATAAATTGAAGGTAATTTGTGTTTATATGTACAGTGTGTGTGTGTGTGTGTGTGAAAAAAATTAAATTTAAAAAGACTTGTTATATAATCATGAATTATTTATGCTCATTTATGTAACTTAAATTAATCGGTTTTATGTAAAAAAAAAGAAATCTATTCAATATTCAATTTTAATATAAGTTTAACAAATGTGCGACTATCTTTTTATGCCATTAAAATATTATGAAAAGAAAATTATATAAAAATCTCATTTGAAATAAACACAAGTTTTTTGTACAGGTTTTAATTCATATGCAAAAATACCATCGTAAAAATTATTGCCAATGTAAACAAATGAAGCATGTGAATTTATATCAATTTCGGATCTTAAAATTAGTATCGTAAAACATTATGTTTTAAAGGTGTATTCTTGTAGATCGTTATAAATTCATGAGGTGCCAGTTTTGTTATAAATTTTCAGTCATATTTCTTATTCCAAATAAGTAGGCTTCGTGGTTAAGCCAATTTCTATATTGTATTTATTACCAATTTAAGAACTTAATCTAGATCTATGGGGTTAATCAAGTTAACCTTGGGTACAGAAAGATTTAAGTATCGTATAAAAGAAATTTGCATTGATATATCTAAGTGTTGAGATTAAACTTTTGTGTTTTTCATCTACTTCGATAGTATCAAATAAAAAAATCTGAAAACACTCCTGTATTTTCTTTATTTTTGAATTTATTTCTTCCAAAAAGTAAAACTTAAAATATTCTTAATATTCAAACATGAAAGTAATAAACAATCTCCTAAAATTTCGTAATTATTCTTATCTTTCTTAAGTGCATTTTAATGATAACTTTAATCAAATAATTAAAGTGAAGCAGATATTTGAAAGCACAAATATAAGGTTGGAAAAAAATAAAATCATTGATTTTGCGTGAATGTTAAGACTACAATTTTTTTGTATTCGCTTTGGGTAAATAACCTAAAACTGTTTTATGGCCGACCTTCAGATCCTGGTTGATGAAACAACTGTAAACATACCATTTAATTTTAATCGTTTCTTTGATTTTATAGACATTTTCGATGATGAGCCTAGCAGTGTGATGTGAATATTTATCAAAAATACCTGAATGGAATGAATGAAACTGAAATTGCACATAATCGATTAGTATTTTGCAATATCCACAATTTCAATCGTCTTCCAGACGTTTCCACCTTTATCAACAAATAAACTGTAAATTGTACCAAATGTTTTCATTGTTGGCTTTCATTTTGAGCACCTGTAATTCACAACTGAAGAAACCAAACAAGAAAAACAACAAAGACAACCTTTTCAACGAATATAAATCTTATATTGTTTGATAATTAATTTATGAAATTTAAATATTACAGCCATCTACAGGAAAACTAATAGACTTTTTTTCTAATCTAATAATATGGTTCTTTTTCCCGCAAACTTCACTCGTTTATCGCCAAGCTGACGAGGAAGGGGACCTCAAATGCAATTCAACCCAAAAAACTTGAGCATCGTGTTTCTAAAATTACAAACCATAAATTTTTAAAAATTAAAATAAGATGTCAAGATATTAAAATCAGAATTCAAGTTTTTCTTTCTGTAAGAAAGTTGAATATTCATCTCTACAGTAACATAACTAATTTCGAAATTAAGTTTAATTTAATTAATTTCGAATTAACTTTATTTATAGCAAGGAAACACCAACTGAGATAATTTAGAATTGAAAAATAATTACACAGTATTATTGGCGACTTCAACATGGTTGCGTGATAGTGTATTTTCAAGATCACTTTTGAGTTATTGAAATAAATTAAAGGTTTCCAGTTGTGAAAATTTCATTGAAATTTAGTAAGAGCATCCATGATTTTACATAGGAATATTTTATTTTATAGTTTACCAGTAATGTATGTAGCGGGACTACAGACGAAATACTTAAGTAAAAAGCACAACAGAAAAATAAGCGCTTACCTTTAAATTTCCTGATAATATTCCTTATGTTGCATAACAGCTTGGAATGGAGCTCACCGAGAAAAGCATTTTTAAATACAAAGTCAATCTTCGACAAGATCTCATTACGAATAACTAAAGGCACGAAATATCTTCGAAAACAAGCTATTAAATTTCCTGATTAATTAAACGCGAACTTCACTCACAGCAACGCAAGCAGAAAAGGACAAATTTCCAGTTGAAAAAAACGCCTCTATCCTATTGTTGCCATACCGGCAAGGTAAAAAATTAGCGACCTCTACTAATTCCGGATGGCGCATGGAATCCAAAATAGGACCACATCGGCAAAGCATTAAGGCACTCACTGACTTCGGGAAAAACTGCCTTCAAATCAGCTGAACGTTTTCTAACCGTATGCAAATTATTATTGGACTTTCTTTTCTGTTTATGCAAAACTACTCTGTATAAATAGTATATACCTTTTCGAACGAACTGTCTATTTTGGGATCAGCTTACTGATCACTATTAAAACTGCTCTCGTATTAATTCGTTTTATATACCATTGTACACAAAAATGCATTGTAAAATAAAATATAGATTTTAAATCTTTGTTTTAATTTAGGCTTTATATTTAATCAAAAATTAATAACGTCTAAATGTATTTCAATAATAGAAAAAACATTTACATTATAAAAAAATTATGTTAAGAGATACATCAATATATATATTATAAATAAAATATATAAATATGTAAAGCAATACTTTAAATAATAAGCAAACCAATCAACTAAAAATATATATTAATTACGGGAAAAAAATATGGTTGCCAAAAGTACTGTATTTTCCAGTATATAATCTGCAGCGGCGTATTATCCGCATGACCTTTTATTCGAGTAAAAGGTAAAAAAGCGTCGCATATTCCGCAGCGACGTGTAATTTTTTCGGTTAATAGGTCTAAAATATGTACAGCTAATAATATGGGTATCACATAAAATAAAAAAGTGCACAGTATGATTAAGAATATAATAAATTGTACAGGAAAAAAAACTATTATGAAAAAGATCTGTCTGGATCTACATCATCAACAAGTGCGGTAAATTTGAGATGAAAGTACTTGATCTGTCAAGAGCGATAATTTTGAGAGGATTCTTGTAAAGCTTATAGATATTTAGCTTCTAATAAATTTTAAAACGATTTTAGACACACATATTTAAAAAATTATATATTTGCTTCTTTAATATTCAAATGAAAGAAATGGTTTATTTACAAACTGCGTATTTTATACATTTTCCTTTTATGTCGAGTTTCTTTGTTTTTCACTTCACATTAACACGTTAGTTGCAATTTTTTTCTTATTTGCTTTCACTATAGCTCTTAATTTAAAATCTGCTGTGGGACTTAAAAGTTTTCGCTTCCATATGACGATATACGAATTGGAATATTTGCAAAACGAAACTGCTCACTTCAAGACAAATTGCAAAATGACGTTAGTGACATGAAAATATAATATCTTTACTAGATATCGAATTCGTTCTTGAACGTAATTGGACAAAGCTGATTATAGCTTAAGAAACTCAGATGTGTCTTGGTACCACCTTTTATTTATTTTTTGAAACATAAGCAGTTTTTTTTCAAAAATTTCTTGTAAGCTTTTCTGATGGAGAATGTTTTTTTTATTTGATTATTCGCGGTGGCGTATAATACGCACAACGAAATTCGGAACTATTTTAACGCATAATCCGCAGATTATATACAGGAAAAAACCATAATTAGAAAATTATGACTTAAAATAAAAATAGTTTATAAATTATAATATACATTAAAAGTTAAAGCATAATTAAAGTAAAAGTAGGTGTTTTCGGGATTTTTGTAAGAAGAATATATATATATATATATATATATATATATATATATATATATATATATATATAGATAGATAGATAGATAGATAGATAGATAGATAAAGTGCATGAGTAACTCCTTCATTTATCTCTAGTGATATTCATATATCGAATAAAATGCAATATTACAATAAACATTTTAACCACAAAAATCATTAATTATTGTGATTTAATACATAGTATGGTGGATAATTTTAAATAATAAATTTGTGCACAATCTAGCTTACTAATATATTATATTCTATCACAATATCTCACAAAATCTAAAATCTCAAAGTATCTCATCTGTAAAGCTCAAGCAAAGATGAAAATTTCAGCGAATAGCTGATGAATATTTCATCGATGAAATAAAAAACAGCACATAAAATTCCTGTTAGATTCCAAAGAAATACGCTTTTCGTTGTATATGACAGAAACTGATCGAAGAAAATAGCTTTCCAAAATAAAAATCTGTCCTAAAAATGTGCATTGCAATTCAATAAAATATGTTTCATACTTCAGAAAAAGAGACCTTAATATTCTCCAATCTTTCTCCTCAGACAAATGCAACAGCAGGAAAGAATGCTCAATAACTTAAATTTACTGGCCAATTTAAGTATGATAAAATATATGAAATATGATAGAAAATTTAAAATTTAAAGAACATCTTTTGTGATTATATATATTCATAGAATTTGTTTCATGTCCGAAGAATGCTTATAATATAATGGACAATATTCTTATGAATAGTTAGATTGGAAAATTTTATTGTGTAAAAATGTTCATGAAAGTTTTATGTTCCTAAATTTTTAGTTTGGAAAGCTCGAAGTGACATTAAGTAAGTTGAAAATCTATAAATCAGAATTTCTTGACAGAATAAATAAATATTGCACTCACTTGCTCACATAAATTCAAATCAAGGTTTAATATTTTCTGATGGAGAATGTTTTTTATTAGATTATCCACGGCGGCGTATAACACGCACAACAAAATTTTGAACTTTTTTCAACACATAATCCGCGGATTATATGCAGAAAAATACGTGTTGTCTAACAGCCGTAAGCTTTTGTTAGACATTTGAAAAATCATTTGTTTGCTTTTGTAGACAGACAATGGTGATCTTGCAAGGTTAGAAACTAGTTAACCCTTCTTTGCATGATTTTTTCTTCATTGGTGAAATTAATCAAGTTGATATAATTAATGCTCAAAATTAAAGGAAAAATGGTTAAAAAAAATCTTAGTATATATTTATAGTATAAATTTAGCAAAAAAACAATATGCTAAAAATTTCCATCATCATCCAAAGTTAGATCATTAGCTTAGTACTAAATGGAGGAAAATAACAGAAACACGTGTTACAAACCTTTCTTCCACTCATTTTCAATTTTTTAGCAATAGAAACTCTAATATAATAAAACAAAATTATATACGAAATCATACGTTTATTGCAACTACAACAAACAGCGGAATGAGACAACTTTAAGCTCGTTTCACTGATAATGACACTTGTTTATTTTTGACAGCTATGTTTCTTTTTATGCAATGGACATTAAAAAGGTATCCAAACACGATCAACTTAAAGTGAACTTGTTCTTTTATATAATTTTTGGGCATTATAGGTTATGATGGAAATTTCCGCCATTATGCAAAGAAGGGTTAAACTCCTACGCTTTTACCTTCATACACAAAAGCATTATAAGCTGTAACAAACAGCTGTTCTACAACTTGAGAACAGCCGCTGTTCTAAAGTTCAGCAACAGCTGCTTGGTATTAAATAATTAAAGATGTATCTTTGTTTTAACTACTCAATTTTTTTGGGTTTGTCCTGGAGAAACATATCAAATGTCTGCGTCACCAAATTTTACTAATGTAACAGTGATGTTTTTTTCTCATTTTTGAAACTTTTGTGAAATATTTTATATTTATTCAGAAGCATATAAATCTAAATATATGTTTTAAAATATTAAAGAGATATTAAAACTATTTTTGAGAGATATAATCTCTAGTTTTCTATAATAAACTCAATTACAATTACGAATGGTATTGTTAACAAAAACCACATAAAATTTAAAATATTTTCAAATCATTAAAAGATTCAATCTCTAAATTAATCAGTTTAATTATTTTTGAAAAAGGAAGGAAATATTTCAGTTACTATCAAAAATAAAATCGAAAGAATAAAATTTGAACAGCATATTGAAAAGTTGATATCTAATAATTAACTTTTTGTTAATTTTTATCACATATATGTTTACAGAGTGCATCAAAAATGAATATACATGTATACTTTATTAAAATACATTATTTAAATTAAAAATAAATTACATTTATAAAATTTTTATATGCTTAGAAATATATAATAATGAAACTTTTCTTATAATTTTCAGATGTAAATGTAAAATATTCCTCTGAAATATAATTTTAACATGAAATTCTTTATGTTATATGGCAACATATATTATTTCTTACCTATGTTTGCAAGGTGGATCAATAATAGTTGTACTTATATTTAGTTTAAATATTATTTATTAAAAATAAAACTATATGCTTAAAAGTTCTCTTAAATATAACTGAAAATATATAATAGAAATATTTACTAAATTATACTCATTTATATTCACAATATTTATAAATTAATAATTGCGTATTACATACATCTTATTTTTATTGAACGATTTAAAACGCTTTTGTGCTGCATAATGTTGAACATATTCTATTTTCTTAAGGGGGTATCTACTAAATCTTGAAGGGTGAAATTTAACGATAAAAATATATTAGGATAGTTTTGTAGAAATGTTGTCAGTCCTAAAATTTTTAAGAATTCCTACCAGCATAAAAGAAAGGGAATTTCTTGGAACTCTAGGAAAATATTTATTTAATGGTACATTTCTTTCCTCTTGGATGCCCAACAAAGCATAAAATGTATTGTACAAAATTAATTGAAGCATTTTATTTTAAATTAACTATGTTTAAATTTAATAACATTTAATGGATGTCTGAATTTTTAATGGTAATTTCTCAAAACGGACATAAAATAAAAATTTATCAATTATTTTATTATAAAATAAATATTATTTTATAATAAAATAATTGTTTAGTATTCAAATTATATCATCATACTTTTATATTTTTTATATCTAGAATGTATAACAAATTAAATAAATTTAAAATTAAATAGATATTTCTTTAAAATCTATTAAAAATCATTTAACTAAAATGTTTTCTTAATGCTAGAATTAGTGTGATAATGGTATAATATTAATCCAATTAACCAATGCTGCTGTAGAAATTGGTTAAAAGTCATTCTTTCTTATACTAACTTTACATGTAGAAAACAAATAATTATGAATATTTGCTAACTTCTCAGAAAATAATCTCCATTTTTATTTTTTAATTATTTTTAAATAAAAATTCTCACTTTATTTAGACTATTATAATGCATTGATAATCCGTGTTGTATCATCAAAATACACTACCTATATTAATTATGAATTAATTAGTTCCTACAAAACTTCATTTTTTATCTTTTTATTAATAAATGTTTCTAAAATTCTTAGGTGACGTTGACATTACAGATTACAATAATTTGAGTTTATCATTGCAAGAAATTTGTGTGGCTTTATTAGCCTAATAAACTCTTTCACAGTCACCTGAAAAGCTCCTTTGCATAAATTCTATTTATTTTCTCCAAATAATAAGGCATTAATTTACCTCAAGATATATTTTCTTAGTATGCACATCAAGGGAACACGATAACCGTCTCCTATTATCCAACTCGCAGGTTGTTTGGTTGGGTTTTGTGGCGCAAGGTCCAAAAAGGACAAACTGCGCCAAGAATTAAGATTTAAAGAGAATTTATTAAGTTTAGACAAAACCCAAACTCAACATTAAAAAGTTAAAACACAAAAATAAATGTATGTATTTATTTATAAATCTAAAAATGTATAAGCAAATGAAAGTGAAATAAAATTCATAAAATTTAATTAAAATTTAGGAAACCAGTTTTCCTTAAAAAGGAAAAAAGGTTTCGGTGGAGTGACTGCCACACTAAATTATACATGGTTAAAAGGTCAGTTTGTAAATATTTAAAACGGTAAAGGTTGTTGTGTGCCAGCCAGGCCGGCAATTTGGGGTGCGCTGCTCCACTTTTCCAACTGAACCATGTTTGGTGTGGAATCCGACTTCCTCAGTACACACATGCTATAGGTACCCGTTTATAGGGTAGGCAACCATTCACACACAAAGAAAGGACAAAGACAAGAAAGAGAGAGAGAAAGTACATCCATGCCCGAGCCAGGATTCGAATCCAGGTCCAACCCATCTGTATTCAGGTACGCTAACCACTAGACAGGTTGGGCGGCTAAACGGTAAAGGTTAAAATTAGGATATGAATTTAAAATATGAGACACAGTATATGGTTCATCACACGTATATCCAACCCGCAGAGAAATGTTTTGTCTCTGGCATCCTGTTCAAAGGTTACATTACCACATCAGATTTGGATGTGTGTTTGCAGTTGTTTGAAACGCATTTTATGCGATATCTTTCGGTTCAGTTATCCCTAGCGTACAATAAATGACAATTAAGCGACAAGCAGACCGAACCAAATAAAACCTGTTTTCTAACGTGTAGCGATTGATTCCAAACCTAGATCATTTTAATCCAAAGCAACCCAACCATTAGCACATAGGCAGCCCAACACGTTTAACCGTAAATACCAGTGAAAAATATAGATGCAAATTTTATTTATGTTATACAATTGAATGCTAAAATAGAAAGTTTTGAGAATTCTTACTTTTTACATACATTATTATTCTTATTCTATGAAAATACAAAAATGAATATTTATTTTTTCTCAAAATCTACTTTGGCATTGGGTGTTTATCTATCCTAAAAATTGGGAAACATAGCTATTAAAATTTTTTGAAAGATAGAATGATAGAAAAGTTCATTTCTTTGCTAAGAATTAATCTTAACTGTGGTAATATTTATGCATTTAATTACTTTTTAAACCATTTACTTTTTAAACTTTAAAACCCAAACTTAATAAATTTGTAAGAAATTTCTTTTTACAAATTTAAAAATCATTAATTACGAAAATCCTTTGCATTACTAAATTAATTTTTTTTTCAAATCTTGAAAGGAATTTGCCTTTTTTAACAAAAATTGCTGCTTTTTTGTGAAAGAGAGAAACAAGGAATATTGATAAGAAGCTAATTTATGTTGTGATGAAAAATTCAAACAAATTCGATAAAGTGAAGTTAATTTTATTTTTAAACAATAAGAAAAATAAAATGTTATTTTATGATTTCTGTGTAATAAAAATAGAACTTTAGTATTTTTATTTTATAATTTTTCTGTAATCATTGATAAGGATGCGGAGACTAAAAAATGGCACAATATTATTTTAAAATCTTTATTTCGCATCATAGAAGAAATTACAAAACAAAATATTACAATTAATATTACACTATCATTCATTGAAATAAAATTTTGAAACAATTTTAATCACAGTTGTAATTTTAAATCCATCAGTCAAATAACAACTATTTCAACATTAAATATAAAATCAATTAAAAACATTGTATGAATAATTTATTATTATATATTATGAAATCGATTTTTACATTTTTGTGCGTTTTCTCAGATAAATTTTCTAATTAACGTGAGACAAACAAGTTGAAATTTTACAATTATTGCAATTAAAAATAGTTTAACTCTAATTTGAATTAAGTTTTACACTTTAATAATTTTTTTCAATAAGTGTTAAAATATGTCTGTATAAAAATAGTTTATGATTCACAAATAACGTTGATATTAAATTCGTAGTAATAATTTATGTGTATATATATATAAGCACCAAAGTGTTTGACAATACTTTGAAGTGAGAAGCCAGGAATTTTTAATCATCTATTTATAAAATTTTTCACTGAATCCACATTAAAATTAAAATATTTTCTCAAATCTTCAGTTTAAACATAAATCTGAGCCAAAATTAAATTTGATTTTAAATTAAGTTTTAGATGAAATCATTAAAAATAAATTTGATTGAAAACAAATAAGATGTAAGAAATAGAGGAAGTGTGACTTTCAGAAAAAATTAAGTTTAATTAATATAGACCTTTGGTTTTATATTAAATTTTGCAGTTTTTTTAGCAACATTAATTTAATATCAAATTTATGTAAGTCAA
>JAPDSC010090627.1:10596-35934 GCA_026290005.1 Latrodectus geometricus | reverse complement strand
CTTCTTCTGGAACCAATCTACCGTGTAAAAACAGACTTAGGTGTACTGCATTTTGGGAATACGAGGGCATGTGCTAGTACCTCATCTGGTTGAATTTGTGGTCCTATCTTCACTGATCTGCCAGATCGAGCTCAACAATTCACGCAGCTTTTCTCCTTTAAACATTTTACAACAGATAAGATGGTTTGATAAGAAGGATGAGGGCCTGCAGGGAACATTTGCAACACAATCTTCCTACTGATCCTGCCTTGCATTCACATTCACCGTTCAGTAAAACCATCTCACAATACACACCTTTCAAAAATCGTACTACGGCCATGATCTTCATTAGAAACCCAAAAAGATATGTCTTTTCTACTAGTGGTCTCAAGTGAACAAGTGTGACGTTTCCTACGTATATACTGCAACAATTTATAGCATTGAAGAACAAGTTGAGTTGAGATGATTCTGAGATCAATACAAGCATGGTACTTTCGGGACTTGTCCTTTGGACTAAAAATCGTAAGCTATATCCCTGATCAGATACAGGTAACAGTGCGGTGACTTGTTTAATCCGAAAGATAAAACTGTCACCTTTTGTTCAGATTTCGTGATGTCACAGTGTAGGAAATCACAAAAATACAAATGCACGTTTTATCAGTTCTATTTTTCATAACCATGTCAGTAAAGTGTCTTTTCGTACTAAATCGATAACGCTCTACAACTTTGTAACTCATTTTCCCCTCTATCTCCTATCTCATTTTAAAGATACGAAAGCTAACTCCGCAATTTCCCACCAAATGGCTCTGTGAGTGGTTTCATTCGATTGCACATATTGCATTGATTAAATCTAGACACAACGTTTATATAAATATCAGCAGTCGTTTCGAAATTAAGAGGGTGACAAGGAACTTAAGTGGACTCCTTATATAATTCCCTATTTTTCTATTCTTATGATATAAAATAATGCCTAAATACCATTGAATAGTGATTAGTTAATATTGATAAACTAAATAAGAATTGTACATGTCATAAATATCTTCATTTAACTACTGATTTTAAGTTTTTTCATGTTCCTCACTTTCATAATTTTTTGCTAAAATCAATGAAATGCATGCTTTTTATGAAACTACATAAAAACAAAGCGATAATATCTACATTTAAACATTTCTTAAAACATATTAGTTTTACATTTCATCGCTTTTTAATCCATTAATATATGTAAATGAATTATGGATGTAAAGGAATTATTATATCATTGATGCATATACTTTGTAATTCATGTATACAACTTTAAATTCTCAAGATCTCAGAAGAAAAAAATGGAAGTGAAGAAAAACCAACGAGAATTACGAAAAAATGTCCTAGGAAGACTGATACGGTAAAGTTCAAAGCAGGGCTTATACCAACAGCTTTCCGTTTAATATTCAATTTGAATATTATAAATTTTTGAATATTAAAGCATTTTGTAATTTTTAGGCTTCCAATTCAGAAAGTCAGTTACGTTTTTTCCGTCTCTGTGAACGGATGATCGATCAAAATCTACTTTCAGATGTCAATATTGGTAAGTTCGATCTATTAATAAAAATTTTGAATGAAAATCGATTAAAGAAAAGTGAATTAACGAATTTTACATCTTCAGATTTTAGTTTTTATGATACACCAGCGGATGAGTTCAAAGAAAAAGGATTTGGTTCCTTGTTGGCTTTGTGGAAATTCAGCCATCAACCAATGAAAGGAGTTTCTGTCAATAGTCTTTCTTGGAATGATCGTTATCCTGACATGTTTGCTGCAGCATTTGGAACGAGTAAGCATTCCTTTTTTTGAATAATTCATATATTTATACCTTTGAAACTACTACGTTGGCATGATAAATTACTTTGAAGATTTAATTTCAATGGTTTTCTAAATTTAAGCCAATGATCTTTCATGTTTTCCTTTATATGAAAGTTTTTGATCCATATTAAAAAAGTTATTTTTAGGCTAAATATCTTTTCAACTTATAGCCAAAGCAATATTAACTTATCAATTTGATCATAATATTAAATTACTTAGTGTAACTTACTTTGATTAACACACTGTATAACACTAAAATTTATTTTGAAATTTAATAATTAAACATAACGTGTTCTTTTACAGCTATGGTAATAATAATAATTTTTTTATAGCTTATTGTTTAATAAGCCCTTGTTTGTGAAAAGTGACGTAGAATAAGCTAAAAGCAATCAACTAATCTTAGCAAACAAATGTTCGGAATGATGACTAAATGATTTAGGGATATGCTACAAATGAACTTCTTAAAAAACATATCTTTATGTTTTGTTGTTTTATTTAGAAATATAAATCATTTTGTGAGTGTGTAAAATGTCTTTAAAATATCATTTCGTTGCCAGATTAGATAGGTTTATGAAATTGGTAGAGAAGGGGTCTGGGAAACGCTCTCTACACTGTAGATAAAAAAAAAATAGAGAGTTTATAAGTTGATTTACAATTGCATTGCAATTTTCATTGCTTTCAGATATTTTGTCGAAGAAGAGCCAAGGCGGGAGCGTGTGCATATTTTCTTTGAAATGCCCATCTTATCCAGAGAAAGTATTTCCTTGTAAAATTAATGCGTACTCAGTGGAATTCCATAAAACATGTCCATATTTGCTTGCAGTTGGTTTTGCTGATGGAACTGTTGCTGTATACGACTTGAGAAGAAATGGAACTTCTCCTGAAGCAGTCAACAAGAACTCTAAGTTAGAGCACAATGACATCGTTAACCACGTGAGTAATTAAAAAAATGTCAAGATTATATCCATTGCTTTAATATATATATTAAAAAAATGGATATACTATATAAAGAGAGCGAGAACTTTTCCAAAATTTTTACTGCTTCCTTTTTTTATCTTCCTCAATACAAAATGTATTTACAGGTGAGGTGGTTACCTGATAATATTGATGGACAACACAATTTCTGCTCGATATCTGCCGACAGTAAAGTTATCAATTGGCTATTAGCTAAGGTATACAATTATTTCAGATGTATCCAAAGTTTCAAATTCTTTAACATACACAAAAGATGATTTATTAATATTCTTATATAAAATGCTATTTACTTTTTAAAATATAGAATGAAATAAAAATTTTGTATGCAATATGATATAATAAAATATTAAAAATACATTTTCTTTAGAAAAGTGAAAATCACAGAGATCTAGTTGCAAAAGCGCTGCTTTTAAGCAAGAAAATTCTAAATTCGATTCTAAGGCTAAGATCATCGATAAGACTTATGTAGTTAATGTAAAACAGATTAACGGATCACTAATAAACCTTATTCTTATTTCAAAATTACGAGATAATCGTTTCAGTTATGCTTTTTTATATTTCCAAAATAGTTTGCTCTCTTTAAGGATTTTAGAGAAAATATGTATGCAAATGCAAATTCTTAAAAAATGAAAAAATGGCGAAAAGACTTCCTTTTGATATCAGTTTCTCCGTCAATGTCTCTAGAAACGATTACAAAAGTTGGAATCTTATATTAATATAACCAAGAGTTAATCATCTGTTTTCTGAGCATTTTAGATTGAAAAAATATCTAATAAGAACTCAAATTAAAACTTTAAATAAAAAAGTATCTTATTAGTTCGAGGTAATAAACGCATGCAGATAATTAGATACTCATTGGCATACGCCATCATCTTATTATCTCACGCAACGTTTCCTGATAAGTAAGAAGCATCAGTTGCTTGTGACTGATTCTAGATTCAAATTTTAGATAACTAAAATTTCTTTTTTTTTTTTTTTTTTACTGATAGCATCGATTGAAATTCGAATGTGTTTCTGAATAATAAAATGTAATTACTTTTTAATTCAAATCAGAAAGAAGTTGACATTATTTCTATTCTTTAATTCAATTTGTGCAAATGAGATATTTTATATTTATTCAAGCAGAAAATGATGCTCGTCTATCGGAAACGAGGACAAAGTAAATAGAATATTTAGTATTACTTGCGTGTAAAAAATAAGAAAAAAAGTAAAAGTAGAAAACATTTATCACGTGATGCTTTGTAATTGTATAAAATATACCACAACATTGCAATATTATAATATCCTAATAAATGCTAACTTAATGTTATTATAATGTAATTCAGTGTTAAAATTTAAAAAAAAAAAAAAAAAAAAAAAAAAAAAAAAAAAAAAAAAAACTTATTTTTAACTTACTATCTGCAAAATATTATTTCGTAATAACCCCTTATCATATACAATGGATTAATTTGAACAAAAACAAAATTAACAGGATAATGTTTATTAAAGAAATTTAATACATAAATGATCACATTGAGCAGTTTAGACGGTTCGTTTGAAATGTGAGTTTTCAGTGAAATAATTTTTTACTTTTTTATTTATCGAAATATAGCACTGATTATAAAAAGTTTTTTTTTGAAACTTGTCAGAAATGTAAGATTTTTTTTTTCAATTATTTTTTTAAACTAATATTGGCCAGTTTTCATGTTTTATGAACTACTGCTACCAAATTACTTCCATAATATCTTTACGTGTATAATCATTTAAACTTATAATAAAACGTAAGATATCGATCATTATTAGTAATTCAAAAGTGGTAATTTATTTGCAAGTTACTCTTCCATTAAATGCCAACACTTTATTGTAACATGATTTTGAAATCTAAAAAAATAGTTATATCATTATTATTTCCATGATTATTTTTTCAGTCGGAACTTATACCATCTGAAGTAATAAATTTTCACCAAAGAGATATATCTTTTGGATATGCAGAAAACTTTAATTTTGTCAGTAAGTATGCCTTATATGGTGATTTCTGAAAACTTGTTAGAATATCTCATGATGTACAAAACATAAATACACATGTTTATACAAGAATTTGAATTCCAAAGAACTTGTATTCTTAACAGGTTGTGGAACATCGATTTCTTTCAACCCAGAATGTAGTGATCTATTTTTAATCGGAACAGAAAGTGGATTAATTCACAAATGTTCGAACCTGTTCACAGCTCAATACCTAGATTCATATAAGGATCACCAAAATATAGTGTACAATGTACACTGGAATCCTTTTCACCCACGAGTATTTCTGTCCTGCAGTGCTGATTGGACTATACGTATATGGGATCATGAATTAAAGTAAGTAAATATACTTAAACAAGTTTACCTTCTAGCTCTAACTGTAAGAGATATTAACTTGATAACAAATTAAAGGTACTACCTTTTACATTAGATTTATGTGAATTATATATCTTATTAAAAATATGAGCTTATTATAATTATCATAAGAAAACAGAATGGTTCAAAAGTTATAAGCATTTGTATTAGAAAAGATGACGCTAAAAGGAATTCCTTACAATAAATTTTAATAAAAAGATGATTAAAATATGTTTTGGGAAGTTTTATACCGCAAATCAAAGGTTGTAGTTTTCAAAAAGTTTCTATTCATGGATCTTTGAAATGTCAAAATTCTTCGAACCGCTCTTAATGTGTACAAATATTATCCCCTTTAATTATGTTTACATTAGAAATTATGTATTCTTTATATTTGAACAGTTTATTTCCGAATTAAATTTAATTATGTAAATTACCTTATAACTTCTTTTCGTTTAATTTTGTTATATCAGAAAACCAAATATTTTATATCTCTTGAAGTAAGACTTGTTTGTCTGCAAACGAATATTTTTAAGCCATATATTTAACACATACTTTAGTTCTGATAAAATCTTTCGTAGAATCATATTAAATTGCAATTATTTGCTAAAAATTTTTAATTTAAATAATTTCATCCTCATTAGACATCCATAAATTTTAATTTTTTTAAAATTACGTTTAACTTAAATATTTTTTATAATCACCATCAAGCTTATGAATCGCAATTGATTAAAAGATTCTAAATGGGAAAATTTCACCGATCAATCGTGGTTAAACTTGGAGATATATCTTGGTCTCTTGGCGACTCATCTTCGGGAGCCAATTTGATGAAGAGAAGGATAAATTTTATTCCTGCTATATTTTAACCAAGTGTATGTATTTAGGGGATAACTTTTCTCTTTGAAGTATTGGAGCTCTGGTTATTTTTAGATTAACATTACAAAAATACGTAATAAAAACATTTATATCTTAATCAATTTCAGGAAGTTATTTGTAAAATTGTAATTTTCATAGAGAATTTAGTTTATCACAATTACATTGGAAATAAGGTAAAAAAATTATTAACCTAATCATCAATAAAACTTTTATATTAAATAAAAGAAATTTTTTTCAGGCAAGCGATCTTCACTTTCGATTTACAAAATGAGGTGAAGGATGTAATATGGGCTCCCTTTTCTTCAACCTTATTTGCAGCAGTCACTAATGACAAAAAGGTAGTTATGTCTGAATTTGTATGTTTATAAGTATTATCTATTTTTATTTACATTTTTTTTAAAATGACTACTTTTCGATAGTGAATATTTTATATACTCTAGTAAAAGGGACTTAATCATCTTTTCCAGCATAAGTAAAAGAATAACAACTATAAATAAACAAATAAAAAACATGCACATTCTTTTTTTTCATAAATTACAGTTTCAAGAGCACTATACAACGCTATTTACTCATTCATGAAGAAACCTATAAGAAATTGTCCTATTGAACTATCCTACTCAATTTGTACAGTTAAATTTGTACCCTCCCGTAGAAAAGATATTGCAAAATTCTCATAGTATAAAATGTTTTCAATCGAAAAATTGATGAGATTATGAAACTATTATTACATCACTAGCAAAAGAGAAACTAATATAACATTTAGCAAAACGATCTGAAATTAGTTTTAATCAATTTTTATACACTAAATTCTATAGCTTTCGGAAAATCTATAAGCAGTTATAAATTCATTAAATATTTTAAGTACACCAAAGAATAACATTCGATTACAAAGAATAACTTCAGATAAAACTAAATCATTTGAAGTATTTTTCATATATATCAAATTGTAATGTTAACATTTTGATTTCAAAAATTCAGCTATGAGAAAAGAAAGTGCTGACATTAAGATTAGATTAACAGTAATAAAAATTATACAAGAATGTAACATAAATAATTTTCCAATTTTTTTTTTTTTATCAATTTGCATTGCTAAATGGAGTCCCGCCGGATGACCTTCCTTCCTGGCCTGTATTTTCTTGCTTTCCTGGTACAAAAATTATCCATTCTTGACAGGAATTGACAGCAGATGAAAAGTTGGTTATGCATCGTAACGTAAAGAGTTGTATTGTATGTCGACTTCATCCCAAGGTGTTATTGAGTGTGTGGTAGGATGTGCAAGAAATAATTCACGATTAAATCAAACAATTAATTTTGCCTTCTGTCTACAATTACACAGACTACATTCAACTTCGCTAGCAAGGCGGCCAGCTCTCATCAATTGTCGATATTCTTGATGATGATCCTGCTAGGCCACATGCTACTCTCAACTCCGAAGTCAATGGGTATTTATTGGGAGGTTTTACCCCAACCCTTCTATTCTCCTGACTTGGCACCAATTGACTATCCCTTATTTCGAGCATTGAATAGGTTTTTCAGTCTGAAATTCTTTGATGGTCTTGATACAGTGAAAACTGCCATCCAACATATTGCGTGTGTTGATCCTTTAAAAGATTTAACATTTAAATGATTAACCATGGGTATTTCAAAATGTCTTAAATAGCAATGAAGATTATGTTGATTACAGGTAATGTTCATTTTGTGATTATTTGCTTTTTTTATAGGTAGTAAAAACGGGTAGAACTTTTGCACTTACCCAATAGATCGCACGATATTCAATGATGCTCAAAAGTTGATAAAAATGAAACCAAACTTTGAACAATTTAAATTGGAAGGGGAGAAAAAAAAGACTGTATTAACAGACTAAAAATAAGACTAATTTTATCAAACTATTACCCTAAAAATTAAAGATTTTTCTTGACCATGACGATATGCAACATTACAAAACTTATTGCTGAGTACGCCATTGCCTTGTAGGATTTATTGTCAAAGATATTAAATCATAAATGCTTCCGTAAAATTTAAACACCAAATAATAAGTGCATTACAGAAAGTATTAAATGCTTATTTGTGCATTATCAATCTAAATACTCCATTTAAAACTATTTTTAGGTACATATATTAGACATTATGATGAACAGACATCAACCAACAGCCTCCTATCATTTGTATACAAAGAAAAATGTAAATCTTACCAGTGTACAATTCAATCCTGTCAAACCAGTTATTATTGTAGGTGATGATAAGTAAGTTCATTAATATTGATATGCAATCAAAATATTTTCTTTTATCATGTGACTATATGTCTTCGTTATTTGTTTTTAGGGGTTGTGTAACAAGTTTCAAGCTTTCGCCAAATTTAAGGTCTTCTCTAAAAGTAAGTTACAAGAATAATATTTATCAGTATATTTAATATAATTTAAAATGCATTATTAGATAAGCTCTAAGTATGCATAATTTTTTTATTTAAACAAGCGATAAATTCAGATATGAAAATTACATACAAAAATTAATTTTCTTCTTATAAAGAGGATGCAGACTGCTTCATTATTATTAGTGATTTGACAACTCAGTTATTTACAGAATGACAACGAAATTAATCTAAAGTAAAAATAATTAGAATAACAAAATTCTTATGTACTATATCCTAAAATTGTCGAAATTGCTAATGCAAGTAACCAATATCGAAAAAATTTTAAAAGTTATACAATACTTAATTTATTAAGTATACAACTAATTATATTCTATAAAATTCCTTTTACCATTTTTCTTCAATATCTCGAAAACTTTCATATTTTCTTATTTTAAAGGCTATATTGTTGTACTTTTACAAAAAGCTTTTTAATATATAATCAGTTCAAATTACAAAATAAGTACAAAAAATTCCATAAAATTCTACTCAAATAAAAACTAACAGAAAAATCTGAAGAAGTAATAAATACTTTTCTAACAATATAAATAAGGACAATCTTCAGTAAAATAGGTTTTTCGATAACAATTTTTTTTATAAAATTAATAAAATGCAACTGACAGTATTTATAAAAGTATCCATAAGCATACTTTTATAAATACTATAAAAATATGCATAAGCATACTTTTATAAATACTACCATTTGGTCAATAATTGGATACACAACAGAAAAGAAAAATCTATAGCACAGAATTGTTTGAGCCTACAAATTGAATTTTGTGGTGAGATCAACTTTTATCATGAATATATAATGTATAATATTTTGTCAGTATTTTCCCATTGTTTGTCTCTAATAAAATAAATCGATAGTTTTACTTGAAATTCTGTCATCTTCTAAAAGTGTATTCTATGTTTTGCTGCTTCATCATGAAGGAAAGATGACGAAGGAACAATAAGCCATTACCAATGTCTCTTGTTCAAAATACTGAAGGGTTGTTTCGACAGCCTATAGTCTTTCCCCATGCAATATTTTAGGTGCTTCAACGATGGAATCATCACCATATTCAGCACTTTCTGCAATTTTTTCACTCATTGTAACAGTACCAATAATTTCTACATCAAACATAATGTCTTCCTTGGAATCATTCTGAAAACAATTTTCAAAGTCAAGGGACGTAATCAAAAAGTCGAGTAAGTGGTTTTCTGGATGAACAGTTCAACAACCTTATTTTCATCATAATCGCCAAGAATAAACTAGTGTTAAAGACTATTAACTCATACCAGATGTCCATTATCCATTTAACAACACATAATAAGTAAATTTTTCGTAAGTTCTGGATAAAATCTTAATCATCGTCTGTAGAAAGAAGGGGAGATAATAGCTTAAACTCATATTTTCTCTTGAGACTAACTAAATTACTTAGTTCATTACCTGGCATAATTCTGTGACACTGGATGGTAAAAATATTGTTTTTATGTCCTCAGTTTTTTAATTCTTCAAAGCTTGGGAGTCCAAAATCAGAATAGTGTTTTTGGGCAGATTTTAGAAACTGCTCAACTAATGGAATAAATACTTCATGGAACTATTCTTTGAAAATTGCACAACTCATTCACACATGACTGGTTTCTTTGATTTTTGTATGCGAAAAAGTTTTAATTTGTTCCCACCTGATACATTACAGAGTAACAGTACTGTAACTCTCATATTCTTTCTTGAAAGCTTACAACAAACCATTACCAGCAAAAAAGTATTTTGCTGGTAACAGTTTGTCGTTTAACCGTGACTTATCATAATTGTACAATTGTTTTCCAATCAAACCTTCAACTTCCAATAAATTTCTGAAAGTTTTCCTTAAACTAAGACATACCCTCTATATCCCCAGATAGTTTTCCCCCACAAATACTGAGCAGCCACACTCTATAGCACTTCTTTCAGCAATCAAATTAACCAGCACTTACAAATAATTCGGGATCATTGTCCTTTTCAAATTTTTCATTAAATTTTAAGGACTTCTCTTGTGAGATTGCACACTAATTAGTGTGTCTTTCTCTCTAATTTAGAGAAACCAAACAGAGTCCTTCATTTAAATCCCTTTTCATCATGATTTCTTTAAATGTTTCCATACACATTCTCCAACACATCATGACTCGATTTCTGCCAATTTCTTTCTTTTTTTTTTCCCCCGACTTTTTTTGCCTGGTTAGGGTTTGTCCAAGTTATCCAAACTACCAGATTATCAAGCTTAAGTATTTGAGATTCTACTGTACCAATATTTTCTAATAGGTACTGCATCTAAGATATGAGTATTTTTTAAAAATAATATACTTTTCTATTTTTTATTTACTTTAAATTTACAGCTGTTATCTATCCTGCAATTGAAAGTAAAATATTTTACATTCAAAATGAAATTTAAACCTTTTTTTACAGACTTTTGAAACAATGGAATTATCAAAATTTGCTGCCATTGAAAGAGAGAAAATGGAAAGAATTCTGAAATTAGCAAGGAATCTTGAGAATTGAATTTTTCATTATAAGTTGTAGAAGTTTCGATATTAATTCAATTTACAAATATGTATTTTTTCACAAACATATTAATAACTTTTGTTAAAAATAAAAATTTTGAAAATAATACTTATTGGATATGAAATATTTTTCTTTCTTACACAAATTAAATTACAATATTAAAGGGTTAAATTACATATTTTGGTATAACAATACTACTGAAGACTAATTAAGAGTGACTTAAAATTTTTACTGATCAAAAAAATTGATTTAGACAAAATACCAATTTTTTTGTACATATTTATTTTCAAATTTATTTAAAGTTGCACAACATTTTTATCCGTCACTTCATCAAGAAACAAGACACTAAACACATCATCATAATAGTCTGGATAGTACTGGCATGCTCTTTTACAATCAGGCATCCAATTTACTTCAATTATCATCGGATTAATAGAAGGGACTGAAATATAAATAAATTAAGTATATCATTTTATAAGATATTCTCAATGAAAGTTATAATATAAATACATATATAATCAAATAGTAGAATTCAAAGGAAAGAGAAAATCAATTATTAATAATAATAAAAATATCACATACTTTTCTCAAAAAGGTTATATAATTTCTTATACAGATAAATTGATGTGTTAAAAAAAACCCATTTATAATTTATGAAACTGAAAAAACGTCTTTTAAACTTAACTTTTTCTAGAAGAAAATATAGAATCAATGATTTTAAATATTGTAAATGTTAAAATGCAAATTAGTTGATTTTTATGTCATAAAATTGTATCAAGGATTGATATTGTTAAAAATCTTGAAATTAGTATTTCTATTTTTAGATAAAATCCATTTGCAATATTATTACTTTGATCAATAACAATACACTGTATAAAGAGAAGTTATTTTGTAATACTCTAAAAATTTAACTGAAATTAATATAAATATTAAATAAAAATATTTGATTTAAATACCATAATTCAAATACACTAAAATAGCAATAGTTCTTTCTTATGCCTTATGTTATAATTTAAAAAGAATTTGGATTAGTTTAGTTAAAAGATTAGTACAAAATTAGGTACAATAGTTTCTTGATAGTATTACAGTTTTTCTATGGTAAGAAAAAAAAAATAAATTTTACTTAAATTTTAAAAATATAATTAATAAAAAGGAAATTAAATTTAATGAATAATTATTTGAATAAATATGAAATTATTCAATTAAAATTAAAAAAAAAATATCGTTGTTTAAAGCAATAGTGGGTAGCAAAAAATATATAATGTAAATTTACAAACAGTAATGATTACCTTCTTCACTTCGATCCCATTCTAACATGACATCTAAACCATACATTGCTCGAGATCCGCTGTAAGAACCAATCCCAGCAGGATGTTCTTTCATTGCGGCGGCTATGAAGATTTCTTTAATCATTTTATGGATATCTGCCTTTAAATTCAAAACATTAAATTTTTTAATGAATTAAATAACATTAAGCTCATAATGGTTTGCTATGAGCAATATTTTGCCTTTAAATTTTTATAAATATGATAACAATTTGGATTAATGAAGTGTCAAGCTTAAGAATAAAAATTTAATAAAAAATATTTTAATATAAATACTAAACATATTTTCTAACAATTGCAAATTTTCCAACACTAGTTAAAAAAACATAATATATATAAATAAATCATAATTTATTTTTATTATAGTTACAATATATTAATGAAGTGAAATAATTGAATAAAAGTTGGGCATCTACATACTTTTGATCAGTGATTTAAGAATAAATTATTCCTTTTGAAAAACTAAGATTTTTTTCAACCTTTTATTTTCAGTACTATTTACATTGTATATTTACTAAGCACCAATAAAAAATTGTACCCTAACATATACCATTATATACAGCATGCATCATTCACCATTCTTACAAAATTCACAATTTCCATTTGCAAGCACTATATTTATTTCAAAATGATTCATTTTAACTAATTAGAAGACTAAATTGAATATTCAGTTCAATTAAAACACAAATTATTTTTAGTTCTCAATATATTCTATAAGCTTAATATTTCTAGTTATATTGAAATTCAATAAAAGAATTTAAATCAAAATCTTTAAATATGTTACAGTAAGCATAGTATTAGATAGAGTTCTTAATTTAGAGTAAAATAAAATAAAATAAAAATGTACCTTTGAACAAAACACTAAAAATAGAATTTTTTCATCTTTCTGGTTATTATTTGTATGGTTCACATAATTATTTAAAATTTCTTTTTCTCAACATTTAAGAAGTGTAATTAAAAAACATTTAATGAAAACATTGATATCATTGAAAATAAATCTTTTAAAACTTAATTTTTCCTACATAATTTTTAAACGCACGTCAACATCAACCACAGAATAATAATATCTGCTTTAAATTAATAATGTGTCAAAATGTTTTTTTCAGATTCACATATTTCAAAAACTACTGTGACTAAAGATTGAACAGCTATAACTTTTAATAACCAGTCAAAATTATACTGGAATTTGAAATCAGAGACCAATAAGTCCAAAATTATTTGGATTACATTTACTATAAAGAAAAATTGACATTCATTTATATCAAACATTATCAGTGGATCAATTTTTTATTTTTAAAAAGAAATTAAATAATTTGTGGTTTTAATTAAATATTAATTTTACAATAAATCGGAAGGACTTTTCTCTATGACTTATTTTTGTCTTGTTTTATAAAGGTATGTATTCATGAAAAGCTAACTCACTAATATTTATTGGTTCATTGTAATTTTATTGACTGTATACCCTTAAAAATAAAAACACTCAACAAATAATTGAACTACTTTTGTGATAAATTTTTACAATATACAAAAATTGTTTTTTTTTTTTTTTTTTTAAATTAAAAAAAGTGACTTTATAAGTGTTACTTAAATAACGTAAGTGGTAGAAAGTTCATTTTAAATAAGTAATGATATATTACGAATAGAAATTTAACTTTAAAAAGTAATTTAATTTAAAAAATACATTGATTTACATGTTCTTAAAACAATTTTTTTGATAAAGGTTTTTGTCTAATATTAGTTTAGACAAGCATTTTATACAAGAGTTTAAAAGGTTAAAAATAGTTATTTCAAGCATATTAAAATGTTTATTTTTCAAAAATAATACATAAAATTATACATAATATATAATTATTTTTCAAAAATATACATAAAAATACAAATTCAGGTATTTATTATTAACATATAAACTCACATATATTGTGATGCTCTTTTCTAATATTAAAATTTTTTCACTTTTTTCAAATATTCTCAGTATTACTATTCTAAGCAGTACATGGCTAATTCAGGCAGCACTAAAATGATCTTGTAAGAAATTAATAATTCATAATCCAGGGGTCGGAGTACAGAATTTTTTTTTTCAGGACACTATTTTCAAGAAATATCAGGACATTTTTCAGGACATATTTCAATAATTAAAGAAAACCAATGTTACTTTTAGTAAAGTTCCCAACGTTCTATTTTGAATTGGTAATCCGATAATGGTAAATCAGAGTGCATAGGTTCGGGTGAAATAATTGCGAAGAAAATTACAGATGCTAATTTTAATTTATTTTTCTAGAGCATCACAACACAAAACAAGCATTTGAAATCAATCACATGGCTTGAGAAGCCGATAGATATATTTTTAAGACTGGCGTCTCTTACACACATAATTAACTAATGAAGCTGGCTAAAGTAGCCCAAACAATTAACTATTCGTAAATAATGAGACTGATGTCTCCAATAATATATCCCTTATATAAGATGGCTTAAGAAGCCTAAACAAATAGATTATTATGAGACTGACGTCTCCAAATCATAACGATCCCCGATGGCTTAGGACACCCAAAACAGAAATTGCAAGTTCCAGAGACATGTACACTCTGTTTCATACCCCTCTCTGTAATCATTCCGCCAACCTTTTCTTTTGGTCTCGAAGAGGAGGGGAGGAAGGTGTGGCCGGATGTTGTGTCTAAGTGCTTTCGATTCTCACACTTTTATATATTAATTTCAGTTTTATGCATAAAACACATTTTAGAAAGGAATAAACTATTTAATAAATTCTGAGTTTTTTTAATTTTTAATACAACAATATGAAAAATAATACAGAAATTTAAACTTTTTATACTGAACATTTTCTGAAAATTAATAAGTTACATGATAAATGCTTTAAATTAACAGTTAATTTATGTATAATTGAATAATGTTCATTTTGAACTGGATGCATTAGCATTTAATTCCAATAACTTAATACTGCACTTTTTTAATTTATCATTCACAGATGCAATCTCTGCATTAGCAACAGACAGCATCATTTGTCCAACTTTCACATCACTCATATTATCATCATTGATAGCACATGCTATTTTTTTAGTTGCATCATCCAAAAGTTTTTGAGCTACACACTGATTATCAAGCAAATTTTTCTTTTCTTCCTCAAGTTCATTAATTTTTTCTAATAGGTGCGATTGTTTAAACTTTTTTTCACTAGTAGCTTCTACATCTTTCTCGTCCTTTCTTTTCTTCTCTAATTCTGTTACATCTTTTGACTTTTCCATATATGATGCATATTCTGCATGAGATTTCTGAATATAATGCATCATTTCTTTGGTATATGGAATGGAGGAAACAGAATTGCCATGCATTCGAATAACATCATGACAAATCCGTAAACTTTGAACGGTTAATTCCGATAAAGAAGCTCTCTCCTTTGTCACAACATAATTGTTAGTTGAAAACCCTCTTTCTGGTTGGGAATTTACATTCAATAACGACAAACATGCTTTAACCACTCTAGAAAGAGTAGGATATTTTATATAACCACCAGCATCTTTTATATTGAAAACCGCATTCCAATATTTACAAATATTTTGATCATTATCATAATCATTAACAATCAAAGTCACATCTTCACACATGTAAAGAATCCACTCTTCATTCATCTTATCAAAATCTGAAGAAGTTTTATTCACATGAGGAATATGTTGAATTAATCTGCTACATGAACTCCTAGACTCTTCCTTTTTTCTATTATAAGGAGACAAACACTGGAGATCTTTGAGTAAAGGATTTGTTATAGGAAGTTTTTGAAGCAAATGCTTTGAAGTTGCTATGTAGCAGCTTCTAATACTTTGTAGAAATGTTGTTTTATCAGTAAGTTCTTCCAGCATTGCTTTTGCACCATGACCTACTTCAATATTGTTTAAATTTAACCAATTTTTTCCTGAATCAACATTAATTTGTAGCAACTTTACTCCATTTTTTTCACTGATTTCTTCTGGGTTTAAAAATTTAAACATAATACTGCGAACAAGTTCATTTAACTTACTGTACATCACATGTACTAAAGGTTCGACTTTTTGCATTAGAAGTAAATAAGGTTCAAAAGTTTTACAAAAAAATGAAACAAAATTCAGATATGCCAGAGTCTTAGGGTCTTTCAAATGTTTTATAATCCGAAGATATCTATCAGAAAGAGGAGATTTCGACTCTTTAGGTATTTTAACAATGAAATATTCCTTTAGAACATCATATTGCTCAACAATTCTCTCACAAACTGAGCCCAAAGTTAACCAACGGCTCTCAACATGACGAAGGAAACTATGTCTAGCTAAAGTTTCTTCCAGTATTTCTAACTGTAAGGAATGATAATCTTCCCTTCTTTCGGGAGATAGCTTGAAAAATTGATGAATATCTATAGCAAATCCATCAATATTACAATCAACTTTATCAATACCCTTACGCAGTGCTCCATGGATTATGTGTAAGCAACATGTACCCAAATCAATTAGTACTGCTAAACTTTGCTTACTCAGTTCACTATTTATTTGCTTTAAAACAGCTAAATTAACTCTTGGTCCATCCATTGACAACTGCATTAATTTTTCTAAATTCAAACCATTATTTTGAATAAAACTTAATAAAATTTTTACAATTTTATTGGCTTCAGCATGCCCTAAAAATGTGATTCGAGGTAACAAATGACATTTTTACCTTGTTTATCAGACCAATATGAGATGTAAATATCCAACTGTTTCTTTATTTGTTTTGTAGTAGTTTCATCGAAAAGTAAAACAAAATATGAAGTGCCGATATCCCGAAACAAAAGAGTTTTGAAATACGGACCTAATTCAAAATTAATCATATACCTTACTTTTTTGTCAGATAATTTGAGATTTTTTGCTATGGAGGAATCAAAAATTTCTCCGTAAATGTTAGCTAAATCATTCATAGATGAAAAAGAATAATTATTTTTTATTGCCACTAAAACTAAAATGGTTTCAGCTTTAATGGTTTTCTCTGATGTCGTTTTGGGGAGCCATGATTTGTTATTCACTACTACAGTCGATGTCGAGGATTCAGATGAAGTTGATGACTTGATAGTAAATAGTGTTTGATTCTTGTAACAGTTCACAGCTTTTTTGTGTTTTAATCCATCTGCATGCGCAAGCACTTGTCTAAAACCCATATTTGAAACACTGAATCTGCTTTTGCATACGAAGCCCTCCACAGAATGAACATCGTCAACACTTCGGCACCATGTCTTGATTAGGCATTTATTCCCATCTTCCAGTTCCAACCATTTGTCGGAAAATTTCGTTATCCTTGGCATTTTTAAAAAAAAAAATGTTTTCAAAAAAGAAAATTCTGAGCTTGCTAATAAAAATTTTTCAAAACACTCATCAAAATCTTCCAAAACAGCGCGATAAGCATTTCAAGCATGCGCATAAACGTAGGCCAATAATTCTCACAATTTCGATATCATTGTAAATAGTTGTGCACTACTAAAATCAGAATCTTTGTCTGTAAAGGCACCAAATAGAATTTAATGGTAAACCCAAACCTAAATTTTTTTGACTTCAGACATGCGTGAGCAATGGCTGAAAACGAGGCGCAGACGAATGTATGGCAACCCTATTTCCGGTTTGAAAGAGAACAAAAAAGGGGGAAATTTTTCTCTTTCTTTTTGCATAGAAAGCAGTTGAAAGAAAAAATATATTCCACTGAAAGAAAAATTTACAACTGAAAAATATAAAATTATTAATTGAAATTAAACTTTCAAAGGAATGTAATAAAAAATTAAGGAATTCCAGGATTTATTTTGAAAAATAAGGACATTTCAGGACGTTTTTTAAAAAATCAGGAATTTCAGGACAACTCCGAGCCCTGCAGTTGTAATATTTCTCAGATAACATATTATTCCCATAATGCCTAAAAAGACAAAATGCATATAATCCAAAGGAAATTTGCTTATCACTCCAATATTTAACTCTTTAAAAGGGGATTCTCCAGTAAAATGAAAATCATTATTTATGTCACCTCATTTCTCAAAGAAGCATTAATTTCTGGATAAGTCATCTTTCGATATCATTTACCTTTTTGTTACCTACCATTTATCATAACCATAGTAACCAGTAAACAATTTAGTACAAGTAACAAAAGCCCTTGATGGATATCACAAATTACTGCATTAACAAAAATTGAAAAGTTTTTACCCAATATTGCACGACTAGCATAACAATTTTTAAATCTTTAACTAATTCTTCCAGAAATTCATTGATATCAGGTTTCTTTTCAACAAATAAATACCAATGAGAAAAGGTGTATCTATTATCTTTCTAATGCTACCTAAAATTGATATGATCAGTTATACAAAGGAAATCTATCAATAAGTAAATTTATGCTTATAGTAGACTGTTTTAGTTTTCAAACCATACTAGAGTTTTTGCTTAATAGTGTTTTTTAAAGTGAAATGGATATATTCACAAGTTAAATTATGTTTCAAAAAACATTGTTTTAATTTCTCTTTAGGTACTGAATTGCTAAAGATATTTGACTCATTATATAAAGAGTTAAGTATTTTGAAATCTTTAACTGTGGCACTACATTGTTGATCTGAGTCCATGTAATTTTCAATACTGGTTTTTAATTACTATATATTATTAATATTATGCATATTTATAAACATTGTTTGTAATTCTTATTCGGACTTACATTTTACCAGTACAAAATAAATATAATCTACAAAGTGACAGAATTAAATAAATAGGCATTTTAAAGATATGTACTTGTTATTTATTTAAAAGAATTGATAGTACTTACCAAAATATTCTGCTAGAAATGATATAATTAATAATAGCTAATTCCAGAGCGAAATATAACTAGTACTAGAAAAAGATATAGTAAACACAATGAATTTCAAATATGGCGGCCGCGCATGCGTAGACTTTTTACTTATTCTACTCGTGATTCGTTTCAATCTCTTTGGTAAATACTACGGCTGTCGATGACGATGTGCTGTAGAAAAAACAGTGACCCTTTCATGTATAAGATACCGGACCGGTGAGTGAATACCAATAAGCCTCTGCTACTAGGCATTTTTAGTAATTTCGTGCACTCTGGACGTGCAATCGCGCAGGATGGAGTGAGGGTATCTTTCTTGACGGGCGCCACGCGCCCGGCAAAGCGTCCCCGGCACTCCCGAACGAAAAAGCGCGCGATCGCACGGCCAGAGTGCCCCCTTCCTTCTATATCCACGAGTCCCAACCCGTACTGGGTTTTATAGCGGACTTTTTATACCACACCGCCTTCTTTTCATTTCCACGAGTCCCAACCCGTAATGGGTTTTATAGCGGACTCTCACATACTTACCTCTCTCTTCTGAGACGGGGAGCTATAATGCTCTTCTTAGACAATGACAACGGCCATACCATGATGAAACTACCGGTTCTCGTCCGATCACCGAAGTCAAGCATCATCGGGCGCGGTCAGTACTTGGGAGGGTGACCACCTGGGAACACCGCGTGCCGTTGGCATTTTTTTTTTTTTTAATTATTAGAAATTAATTTTTATATTTTATTATATACATTTAAATTCAACATCAAAATTTATTAAACATTTAAATGAATATCACGAAGTATATAAGTTTTTAAACAAAAATAATAGTCTATAAGCATCAATAAGGTGATCGTTGTTTTTTTTGAAATTTTAATCATTCAAAAATTCTTCCACACGAACAAATGCAAATACTTTAATCTATATTACAATATATATGCTTATATTAAAATTGATATGTTTGTATTTATTTCTTCTATGAAATTTCAATCGCTTAGCAGTTCTCCTTGTTTCACATAAGCACAAATTCAAATATTTAAATCTATATTGATGTATTTGCTAATATTGTAATGCATTTGCTTATATTAAAACCTGTATATATTTTTGATTTTTTACGATTCAAAATCAAAAATTAATTTTCGCGATTTTAATACAGATCTATAATTTTGCATATAAAATCTACACATTCCCCAATATTAAAATCCATATATTTGAATACATACATTTTACAATACAATTAAATGGGGAAAAAAAAAACATTTTAAAATATACTTTACCATCGTACGGAAATTTTTATTAAATATTATATTTAAGATACCCAGAAAGATTTTTATGAAATTCAACGATCTTAAAATTAATTAAAACAAATTTAGGATTATAATTTTTAGATATTTATAAAATACTTTATATTACTTTAAGTTAACGCTAATATTTACTTCATATTGGCGTAAAATAATACAGTATGTAGGATCTTGACTGAAAAACTGTGGCAAGTAAGAAAAAAGAGTTTTGAACCATTTTTGGAAATTTACTGATTAAAATCTCTCATCATTTGAATTATTATTCATATTATTTATGAAGGTGTTGTCTTACACTCCGAAACTATTATCGCGTTATTGTTTTAAACTATACTAAACTTTAAATAAAATATTTGATATCTCATTTCTATGCTTAGTATGTTGTTGTGACATATTTAAACAAAGAAATTTAGCCGAAAATGTACTTTCCCCACGGTCAGAAAATACTAAAAGTACGGATGTCTCTTCCAGGATTTAATATAGACAATACGTGAGATCTAAATAATCACACGAATATGATACTCTAACAAATTGCTATAAGTGGATAACTAATCAATCTATATTGAATTTAAAGGCTGCATTCAACTTAAAATGAACGAATAATTCAAATTCTGTTATTATTTTCATTATAAAAAGCAGAAATTTCGAAAAATTCGAACAATAATTTTGGCCATATTCACATTGTGCATTGAATTTTGCAAAGTTTTCATGTACAAAAACTGTTATTAATTTAACAAAAATCCAATATATAAATAATTTGATGTGTCCATTTATTATATGAAATACACTTTAAACTGATCAAGGTGATTAATTTAATATCGTTTTATACTATACTAAACTTTAAATAAAATATTTGAATATTCCTTCAGTACATTTCACTTTTGAACAGTAGTCCTTTACTGACTTGTACCTGTAAATTTGAACCCTGTATGTAAATAACTGAATTTTAGTTCAATACTCATGTCTGATGAAAACAAAAACAATGAAAAGTAGAATTATTTAAATGAAACTATGGAAATAACTGTACATACCAAATTTTTTCATTTTAAATTGAGTTTTTGCTTAAAAACTATTTAATAAATTCCATATTGGTGATAACATTAAACATTAAATAAAAATTATTTAAATTATATTATCACTATGCAATATTTCAAAATAATGTCTTGGTAAATAATTTCTAAAAATCATTTACAAAATACTTTAATGATGAAAATTACATTCAACTGATTTTCAGGTTTTATAATGAATTAGTCTCATAATTTTTTCTAATTCTGGTATATTTATAATGATTAAAAATTAACTAAAACATTTAAATATCTGAGAATTATTCGATTTGCAAATTTCATGTATATTCTATTTTATTTTGGATATAGATATCTCGTGGATATAGATATCTCGTGGATATAGATATCTATTGGATATAGATATCTACTGGATATAGATATCTATTGGATATAGATATCTATTGGATATAGATATCTATTGGATATAGATATCTCGTGGATATAGATATCTTGGATATAGATATCTACTGGATATTAGAACATCACAGGGATATCTAAAATATCCGTAGGATATCCAATGGAGCGACTTTTTTGGTAGTTGGTAGATATATATATTTGGATATCTATAAAATTAAGAATTTTATACTATATATTTATTTATTTAGTTATATTAGTTTGGGGATAAAGTTATCCATTATTTTTTTCCGGTAGACGTCTGTAGTGATCGCTATCTCGTGAGGTATCTATCAAACAATTTCAGATTTATGCTCGTTGGAAAGGTGACATTTGACACTAAAATATCCTCTTGCGGTTTTTTGTTTGATTCATTCAGTTATGAGTACAAGGTTTTAAAAATAGAAGACAACAAACAGAAAATTCGATACATTTTAGTTTTTCTTTTATAATGGCGAAAAAGCTAACCAGGTGGCTAAAATTCTGAAAGGTGTTTATCGTCCTATATATGACTGTAACAACCAGTTACGCACAATTTCGATTTCGTCGATTCCATTTGGATAATAGCAATTTAAAACTGCTGGTAGAGGGAAGGCGCCCACTTTCTAAAACTTTCGCAAAACGGACGTAGCAATCATTTTCGGCAAATTTTCAAAAGATCTTGTTTTGTTGATTTTTCAGTTCTGCTTCGTCATTTGAGGTTGGATGGATGTTTGAGTGAATGTTCCTTGTCATTCATCTTGCATAAAGGCAAATCTAACAATATGCTTCGTGCGTTAAAGGCGCAATTAACTTAGGATGGTATTTGCAGCTCATCAAATAGCTTTCAGCCTTACAGTAATGCTATATTCTATGTTAAAAAAATAAATAGGAAATTGGAGTTACAAGTAAAAGAAACCGAGAATCTAACTATTAAAAATGTGAACTTTGTGTGAACTGCTTTTTCTTTTAAAATAATTTACACATCAAAAATAAATAAATTTTGATTCGGGAATTTTTTATTACATTTTTAAATGTCCAAGAAAAATAATTAGCCTTACCAATAAAATGTTTGCTTTTGTAATGGTTTGAATTTCTTAAAAAACATGCTTCATTTTCATCAAATTAAAAAAAAGTAGATATTTTAATTTCTATTTATGGGAAAAATGAATGAATATGAAAGAATTTATTTAATGAGTTGAATGAACGCAAGAAATAAAATGAAGTGTTAGTGAAAAATTAATTACAACATGCTATTAAAAATTGTTCTCGGCTTTTAAAAAAAAAAAAAAAAAAAAAAAAAAAAAAGCGGAAATGTAAGAAAAAATTCAATTCTTTTTCTTATTTCAAAATTCTGTTTTAACTTTATTAAATGATTTGTCATATTAGATAATGTAAGCATAAGTCATTAAAATGACTTAAAAATGAATTAATCTTATTTTTCGTCAATATGCACTCTGATGTAATTGGCAGCATGTTAAACATATATTAGAAATTCAAATTCGACTAACTTCCATGAGTTATTTTTCCTAAAAAGATTGCATAAAAATCCGTAAGAAAATGTTTGTTTGATCTTTCAAAATTTTTTCTTCTCAAATATAGTGCCCTACATTGTTTTTCTTCATTAAAGAAAAGTTTTACACAAAAAATACTAGAGATATTATCAAAAAAAATATTAACAATATAAATCAATATCAAACATTAATCAATTTATATCATATTTTACTGAATGAAAGCAAATACTCGAATGAAATGTTTGCTATAATTCATAAAATCTTTGCATTTAAGTCAAGTTAAATTTGCTTATTAACAATTATAATTTAATTAATAGTTTACTTATTAATAATAATTATAATTTGCTTTATAATACCAAAACGATAAATACTTTAGATATCATTAGAAAATTATAAACAGAAGATTAAAATCTTTAGCACTAAGTTTCATTGTATCCCAATTGTATTTATTATAAAATACAATTATAGAAAAATATTATTATTGAATTATTAATCGATAGAACGCTTTTCAACATCAAATTCTACAAATATTTAAAAATGTTGATATGCAAATTTAAAATGTAAGTTTCTATTTTACAGAAATATAGAAAAGGAGAACTTTTGCATGTGGTGCCACTAAGCTGCAGAATTCTTTTCGAGGGGGTTACGGAAGTTCCTAAAATTTCCTGTATAAAGTTCCTTCATGCATTAAAAAAAAAACTCTTAGTAATGGATGTAAAATAATAGCATTAATCATTAAATGAAATATTTCTCGTTTTCATCAGCATCTTATCTACCTGGAACTCTCTAGCTTGGTAAGCAATTCATTAACAAAACAAACAATGATGTGACACATTTAGTGGGTGCCTCATTATATAAGTCATAACTTAGGAGCTAAACACTGAGGATAGGCTGACCAAATAAACAAAAAATATGCATCAAATCTTAGGATATTTTTAAAATTTCAATTTTTAAAATCCTAAAAAATGATAATTCTTCTTGAAATCACAGTATTTATTGTTTTATATCAGGATCCAAATCATCCATTGTCATCAGTGTAATAAAACAGTCAGTACAATAAATATCAGTACAAAAAAAAAATAGTATTGTAACTATACTTACATTGTAGATCCAATTTTAAATACCTTGAGGGAACTTAGAATTAATCTTATTACATAATAAATCCCCACATTTTAAATTCATTCTTACATAGAAATGAAATTTACTATGTTATAACATGAAATACATATTTATTAAAAAAATCAGTAAAATCAGATTTTAAAATCCGAATACTGACTTTTTAACTATAAAATTTTCCAATTACAAAAAGTGCATACATTTTTAACTTACCTTTAATTTTAACAATAGTTTATGATATTCTAATTAGAATCTTTTCTGCGGATCCAAATTCTTTACCTGTACTTTATTCTTCGACTCAATGATTTCTGGCCTAAATTTTCCATATTTAATGAGGTCATGCAAAAACACTGCTGGTGTTTTTAGTAGTAACATTTACATACATGGCATTGCTCTTGCATTTAAACTAAAAAAAATGACAAAGTCCATAAGCACACGCGATCAAACCATACTCGCGAAAAATGACAAAGTCCATAAGCACACGCGATCAAACCATACTCGCGAAAAATGACAAAGTCCATAAGCACACGCGATCAAACCATACTCTCGAAAAAAAGACAAAGTCCATTAGCACACGCGATCAACTGAAACCTATAAAAAACAAATCTTCCAGTCAGAGGACGAGCCTCAATAGATCGCAGTATGGTGGCTGCTCTACTACGTACAACACCCAGACTAGTACCTAGGTCGTCTACGGACGATTTGGCACCTACGCATCACACCCAGAGGGTTTGGACCCAGAGCCGGAGACGCCGTTCTCAACGTCCCCTAGAATGCTCCAAATCGAAGAGGCCTCGTCGCCAGGCTAGTCTGCCCCGTCAGAGGCAGATGTACAGCCCGGCTAAAGTCGCCCAACGACGCGCAAGGTGCGAACGATATCGTTGCAG
>JAPDSC010090627.1:3096-8096 GCA_026290005.1 Latrodectus geometricus | reverse complement strand
ACCGATAAATCGGACAGGACGGGTCGTTGGTGCGCCCCCCACTCGTAGGTGGAGGGATCCCAACACAGCCGGCGTCATGTCCGGCCTTTGCTTTCATTGCGCCTCTGGGCTTATTCGAGACCCATTGACTCGCACACATGTTAGACTCCTTGGTCCGTGTTTCAAGACGGGTCGGGTGGGTGACCGATCTACTCGCCGCTAACCGCCAGCCTCCAACGGATCGGACACGACCATCAGGAACTCCTCCTCGCCACGCCACAGGGTGAGCCTGTGCGCGCGATGAATGAAGAACCGCTGCCGTATCTGTCCGCATCCTTGTGGAGGAGACGGTGAAGCCCATGTGAGGGGCTTCGCGACACCACGGTCGGGTTACGAGCCACTGACGGAACGGCTAGACACCGACGGCACCCCGAGGGGAAAACCACCGGCCACCTGCCATTATCCGCCCTTCAGGCCGTCTCCCAACCGGTTGCGGCGTCCATCGGACGGGAAACAAATGCGTCGTACCGACCGGAGTACGTGCAGGCGATGCGGTCCAGTGACAGAACCCTGTGAATATCGCCAAACGCACGCCTCGACCTTCCGACTGAATCCTCCCGCCACAGGATTTCGAGGGCCCACCCGTTTACCTCTGAGCAGTTTCACGTACTCTTGAACTCTCTCTTCAAAGTTCTTTGCAACTTTCCCTCACGGTACTTGTTTGCTATCGGTCTCACGGCCGTATTTAGCCTTAGGTGGAGTTTACCACCCGATTAGGGCTGCACTCCCAAGCAACCCGACTCCAAGGAGATCGCATCCGGAGGAGACCCGGCGACTATGGGCCTCGCACCCACTCTGGGTCAATGCCCCGGTCAGGGGGACTTGCCGCCAGTTCCACCTCCGGCACGCTCACTCCTAAACGCCACATTTCCCGGAGGCCAGAGACCTCGGGATTCGGCGCTGGGCTCTTCCCTTTTCGCTCGCCGTTACTCAGGGAATCCCTGTTGGTTTCTTTTCCTCCGCTTATTTATATGCTTAAATTCAGCGGGTCATCTCGTCTGATCTGAGGTCGACAGATAAAGATATCAGTCGTGACCTTTCGCTGCGTTGAGCCGGCGTTCTATGCACTGTGTGCAATTATGGAACGTAGCCACGCATTAGCACGAAAGCACCCAAGCGGACGATCCGACTTCCCCTTTCGTCTGGCATTCTCTCTGCGTCATCAGCTCCCAGTCCAGTCGCGGGGAGACGATCAGTCGTTCTCCCTCTTTGCCGGACCGAAATTGTCAGGCGGAGCGACGCTTCTCGGCCAGGGGGATCGCGGATCAAGACCTTAGGCAGGCGGATAGTCGAAACCATCCGGTGCAGCCAATTGGAGGAACACTCCTCCTGTGTAAGTCTCATCCGACCCTCAGACAGGCGAGGCCCCGGGGAATACCCGAGGCCGCAATGCGCGTTCGAAAAATCAGTGCTCAATGTGTCCTGCAATTCACACCAAGTCTCGCAGCTGGCTGCGTTCTTCATCGACCCGTGAGCCGAGTGATCCACTGCTCAGAGTTGTCATTTTAGTCGGCAACCTCACGGAAGCCTTATTGCGTTCTAGTTTATGTTCAGGACGCTTCCCTACAGGGAAACTTTCCGGGGATTGTCATCATTCACGGAAAGGCACTCCCGAGCAGGCACGACCATTGAACGTCGCGCCAGGAGTCCCCGGGACTCACAGCTCGAAGAGACCCACCGGGTCAAGGCACCAACGGGGCGGAGAAGCCAGTGCAGCTCCCTCTTCAAGCCTAGCCCCGACAATAGAGTCGGAACCTCCCTCCTGCCGTCGTGATCGGCCGGGAAACAGGCACACCCATGAGGTACCAAGACGCTTTGCGTTCGATAGCAAGCTTCGCGTCCCGTGAGCGGAACGCCAGCGAGCCTTCGGCGGACGGGATAAACCGTCCGGGTTCAAGTCGGTTTGACGTTGCCATCTGCGGACAACCGTCGGTAATGATCCCTCCGCAGGTTCACCTACGGAGACCTTGTTACGACTTTTATTTCCTCTAAATGATCAAGTTTGGTCATCTTTCCGGCACTCGGCTCGACCCGAGGGCCAATCCGAGCGCCAGTCCGAAGACCTCACTAAATCATTCAATCGGTAATAGCGACGGGCGGTGTGCACAAAGGGCAGGGACGTAATCAACGCTTGCTTATGACAAACGCTTACGGGGAATTCCTGGTTCAAGGGAGACAATTACAAATCCCTATCCCCAGCACGAAGGAGTTTCAACGGGTTACCCAGTCCTGTCGGACAGGGAAAACACACGCTGATTCCTTCATTGTAGCGCGCGTGCAGCCCCGAACATCTATGGGCATTACAGACCTGTTATTGCTCTGTCTCGTGCGGCTAAACACCGCTTGTCCCTCTAAGAAGAACGTCCGACTACAAGGATCGGAAGCGTCTATTTAGTAGGCTAGAGTCTCGTTCGTTATCGGAATAAACCAGACAAATCGCTCCACCAACTAAGAACGACCATGCACCACAACCCACAGAATCAAGAAAGAGCTCTTAATCTGTCAATCCTTCCTGTGTCCGGGCCAGGTAGGCTATCCCGTGTTGAGTCAAATTAAGCCGCAGGCTCCATTTCTGGTGTGCCCTTCCGTCAATTCCTTTAAGTTTCAGCTTTGCAACCATACTTCCCCCGGAACCCAAAAGCTTTGGTTTCCCGGAAGCTGCCCGGCGTGTCATTTGAGGAACACAGCCGGATCGCTGGCTGGCATCGTTTATGGTTAGAACTAGGGCGGTATCTGATCGCCTTCGAACCTCTAACTTTCGTTCTTGATTAATGGAAACATTCTTGGCAAATGCTTTCGCAGTAGTTCGTCTTGCGACGGTCCAAGAATTTCACCTCTAGCGTCGCAGTACGAATGCCCCCGGCTGTCCCTCTTAATCATTACCTCGTTTTCCGTAAACCAACAAAATAGAACCGAGGTCCTATTCCATTATTCCATGCACCATTATTCATGCGTCACGCATGCTTTGAGCACTCTAATTTTTTCAAAGTAAACTTGCCGGTCACCCAAGACAACCGGTGAAGATCATCAAGAGAAACCGGCTGTAACGTTCAGAAAAGACAGTGACCACCGGTAGATGGACCGTCCCTCTGCAACTGAGATCCAACTACGAGCTTTTTAAACGCAACAACTTTAATATACGCTATTGGAGCAGGTATTACCGCAGCTGCTGGCACCTGGCTTGCCTTCCAATGGATCCTCGTTAAAGGATTTAGAGTGTACTCATTCCAATTACGGGGTCTCAAAAGAGTCCCGTATTGTTATTTTCCGTCACTACCTCCCCGTTCTGGGAGTGGGTAATTTGCGCGCCTGCTGCCTTCCTTGGATGTGGTAGCCGTTTCTCAGGCTCCCTCTCCGGAATCGAACCCTGATTCCCCGTTACCCGTTACGACCATGGTAGGCGCGTAACATACCATCGACAGTTGATAAGGCAGACACTTGAAAGATACGTCGCCGGAGCGAGTCCGTGCGATCAGCCCAAAGTTATTCAGAGTCACCACACATGACGGACCGAGGTCCGATTGGTTTTGGTCTAATAAAAGCGCTCGTCCCCGAAGGTCGGAGCTCTGCTGCATGTATTAGCTCTAGAATTGCCACAGTTATCCAAGTAGTAAGGTACGATCCAAGGAACCATAACTGATTTAATGAGCCATTCGCGGTTTCGCCTTAATACGGCATGTACTTAGACATGCATGGCTTAATCTTTGAGACAAGCATATGACTACTGGCAGGATCAACCAGGTTACTTTCACGTTAATTAACGTTCGAAATCGCACGCAACTTCGAATCCGAGAGAAAGTGCGGTCGCAAGTGCGGCGACCACGGACACCCGCAACAACGGCGGGATCCTCGTTCAGTTTCCTTCGGAACTCTCCGTCAACAGTGCTTTCGCTAGTCAGTTCTGATCTCACGACGTCCCCATCGGCATCAGCGCCGCGGGGCGAGCGTGCTCCGTCATCGAGTGAAATCAGTGCGTTGGGCACAGGGGCAGAAAACCCACAGTATTCATTAATTACCGTTCTGCATGGCGCAGCAACGACACGATGGCCGTGCTACTCGCAGACATGTCGAGAAAGTCTGGGAAGTTTCGGCGAACCAGAAATAACTTATCCGGAACGCCTGTTGACGGACAGCCACCGTCTCTATGTGCGAGAGACCGGTAGTAATGCGATCGCAAGTCGAGACACTTTTCGGAAATAAACACGCCGAAGAACTCGGCGGTCACCCCTAAAGCATCTCCTCGAGGTCTCTGTGCGAGAGGGTAGCCAGCCCTCACACTTCTTCTCGAGTCACTTCACGACCACACTGCCCTACATATAAGGCGGCGGACTATAGCACCATCGTCAAGAGCATCGCGCGGTTGACGGCGAGGGCGAAAAAATGCCGCACTCCCACCGACAGCCCTACCGCCAGCGAAGTGCCGCCGAGAGACTTTTTCGTCGACGTAAAATCGGGTCTCGCGATGCCGTGATGGTTACGATACCCCACTCGCGTGTTTGGACTTTGAAATTTTCAGCTCGATTTTCGCTTCTGGAGACTAAGTCCAAACAAAATACAGTAAATTAGAATTTATTAAAATATATTCACGAAAATTGCTTCAACGTGTTTTAAAATCAATTTTAATCAATTACCTTTTGCTTTGAAAAATTTCCGTTCGTTAGTTCCTCATATTCAATATTAAGCTAATTTGTATGTTTTTTAAGGTTTGTTTACAAATTGCAGATTTCAAAAAATCAGGAATTAAAGTTTATTTCAAAATAAATATTATGGAATAAAATGTTTAAGTCGTGGAATATTTGAAATATTTCTATTCTTTAGTTCCTCAAATTCCATATTAAGCTAATTTAAATGTTTTTTAAGGTTTGTTTACATATTGCAGATTTCAAAAAATGCAGCAAAAAAATGTATTTGAATATAAATATTATGAAATAAAATGTTTAAATCATGGAATATTTCCATTC
>JAPDSC010090622.1:16752-34225 GCA_026290005.1 Latrodectus geometricus | reverse complement strand
AATAAATTTTATAAAATTCGATAACGAATTTATTAAATAGATATAATTATAAATAATAAATAAAATATATATTTATTTGTCTCAAACAATGAATATAATAACATAAAATAAATTGCAATTTCTTTTATTTGAAAAAAATATTCACTTATTTTAAGAGACATTAAAATTTATCAATAAATAAAAAAAAATCATCATTAATGTTTTCATACAGGTTTGATTGCAAATCCCATGTAAGTATTAAAATAAAGGTTTCGGCCTATTTAAAGGTTTAAAGCCTATTTTTCCTTTATAAATTATTTATATACATTTTGTATAGAATATATAATGCGGGATCTTATCTTATATCATATACAATAAGCTATAGCTTGTTATCCTGTACATAGGATAATATATACACATAAGATAAGGGTTGGGTTTTCTTATCTTAGGTGTAAATCAAACACGACTTTGAATATCTTACTTTTAATCGTGTAATTTCTTTTTAAGCCATGATCAATTCTTGAAAACATTTTCAAATGAACATTATATTAGTTTAAAATTATTAAGTATAATATAAATACATTATAGCTTATTTATCTCCTTTCCAAAGAAACATTTTTCACTAATATTAAAAAAAAAAACCCTTTTTTTCTGTTCTCGTATTGATTTTGCATCCAAAGAAAATTTTAATAGATTTTAACGTTTGGGAATAAAATTTAATATTTTGTATAATTATAAAATCATTACAAATGCTGTTTTTTCTATTAAAAATAATTTCAAAATAAAATAAAAAAAATTTTTAGATAAAATTTATAGCACTCTTATTTCATCCTCTTTAAAATAAAATATTGCATTCCTAATTTTTATTATAAGAAGCATATTTTCCTTAAGTGCTTTTATGGTTATTATATATAAAATATGTTTTGATATGTCTGAAATTTAAAAAATCCCATTAAAGACTGAATTACGTTTGCAAAGGTGATATGAAATGAATAGAATCGTTACTTAAGATTTTTCTTTGATAACATTTTTGAAATTTATTTCAGTAAAAATTGTTCTTGGTGAAAATTTAAAACATTGTCTCATTAAGATTAAAATTTATCAGCAGATGTCAAACTGGTTTACTTTTTTTAAAAAAAGTATTTTAATATTTCTTGATAATTAGGATGGTGATATTTCATTTCATTCTAAAAACCAAATGCTGTTTGAGTTTTAAATTAGATGAACGTTTCAGGATATTCGACAAATGTCCTGAAATGCTTATTTCATACTTGTCTTGAATTCTTAATTTTATATACCTCGTTCCACCAAAGAATTTATTGGCGGTTACTGACATAATTCCGGTGATAAATTAAGCCTGATAACGCTTTATATGATTACGATTCTCACTATCATACCACTTCATAAATTAACACACATATTAGTTATGAATTAATCAACTTCTCTCAGGATTCAGGAAAAAATAAGGTGGGTTTGGCATGGTTTACTCAGGTGAGGAATCGCCAAAACTAGTTTATCTCTGATTTCATCAGGAATTCTTTTTGCGTTTATTTTTATGAGAGACGACACAATTTATTTTTGCATCTTTAGAGGCATAGTTCAAAATGGATGTCACTAAACGCCTGTTGGCAATCAGACTTGGCTGCAGGTAGGAATTTGGTCATTTGCATAAGGACATAAAATGTGTCTCTGAACGATAAGAGCTTCCTGGCGTTATCTCCCGATATTTGTGAACATAAAGTGCGAAAACATGTTCGGTAGCGCATGTGTTTTGAGTAATGAGAATATATATCCTCCTTTTTAAGACGTTAACAAAGCAATATCTACAGATATCGCACTTTTGGACGGGGATGTTAAAGATTTCGATGTGAATTAGTTAAGAATGGATTCCAAAATTTTTTCGTGAACTGCATCAGAGTTACATTTTAAAAAAGATAATGCTATCATATCTGAAATTCTTGCATATCTTATTATATATATATGTTTTTAAAGTGAGACAAATGATAAAATTCGAAATTTTTGGGAAAATATTGTAAAAAAGCAAATGTTTCGAAAATAAGAGGAACATACCTATTAGCTTTTATTATAATGCAATGTGCTTTCTGAAAAAATGCCAAAAAAGAAATAAAATAAGAATTTTTTTTTAAAAAATTCAAATAAAATATTAAAGAGCAATTGATAAATTAATTATTTTTTTTAAATTTTAAACAAGCCTTATTGCTACTAAGGAAATATAGATTTCCTAACACAATTCCTTCAATTATTCATAGTAAATGTTGAGGCTAAATATTTGTTTATTTGAAATGTTTGTTTTTGTATTTAAGTTTAATATTCTAAATAGAAAAAAAAAGAAACAAATATCAGTTCAATTAAGATTTTATATAAGCTAGAAGATAACAGAATCTCAATTAATTATCGATAAATATTGTAAAATAATGTTCTATAAATTTTGTAAAATAAAATATTTCATATTGTCTATAATATTCGTACTATTTACTATAAGATAGTTTATAATTAATTATGTACAAAGATATAGTACTGTTTAATTAAGTTAAATGACTTGAGAAATTATTTGCCTTCGGATGTTGATTTAAATACAAAAGCCGGCTGATTCTGGGTAAATTAAAAAAAATTTCCTTGTACTATTTAAATATATGATGAAATAAATTCTGTAATTTTATTGATAAATTAAAAACTTATTTATCTTTAAAAATTAGGATGTAGTTGGAAATTGACTATTAACTGAAATATTAGTTTGGGGAAAAAGAAATCCATTATTTTTACGTGAACTTTATGTAACTTCTTTTGGATTCACTTTGTAAAAAGGTTTAAGACAGCTTTCATGTAGATTTTTAGGTCTTGCGCGTTACGACTGCTGACAGGCGGTTAACTTCGATTATTTTTGATATTTTATAGACATTTTCGACGATGCTGTATCCACATGCGAGGTGCATCTCTAACATCAAAAATACCCGAACGGAATCGACGAAACCAAAATTGTGCGTAACTGGTTGTTACAGTCATATATAGGACGATAAACTCCTTTCACAATTTTAGCCACCTGGTTAGCATTTTCACCATTATAAAAGAAAAACTAAAATGTATCGAATTTTGTGTTTGTTGTCTTCCATTTTTAAAACCTTGTACTCGTAACTGAATTAATCAAGCAAAAAACCGCAAGAAGATATTTTAGTGTCAAATGTCACCTTTCCAACGAGCATAAATCTGAAATTGTTTGATAGATACCTCACGAGATATCGATCACTACAGACGTCTACCGAAAAAATAATGGATTACTTTTTCCCCAACCTAATATAAGGTGAATTCCCTATATCTGCTATTTGACAATTCATTTTAAATTAAATACACACTTTAAATTGAGTTTTTTTTCTTATTTTATTAATTTTATTTATTTATTTTTTTTCCATTTATTTTTTTAGATTGATTTTTCGCTTTTATATAGTCAATTAGGAATTTCATATTTTTAATACTTTGTATGTAATTGTTGCAAAATTGCCTGAAATGTTTAAACATTTAAATTGTTATAATAAATAAAAAAATTTGTTATTATTTTATAGCAACTGAGACAAAAATTTGGCAACAGCCCTCATCGAATATGGAGCGAAATCGAAAAATGGAGGGAACTTCACGTCAACTTGCAGGATGCTTTGGAGAAACACCACGAAAATATCAACCTTCGAAAAGAGGTGAACTCCTTATCAGTATATTTATTCAGAAATTATATTTATTTAATATACACATTTCAAGTGAAAAGGAATAATATATTATACCATTAATTCAATATATTGTCCAGAATTCTATCGCTTAATTTATATTTAAATAAAGTGATGGCTATGTACCAAATACGCCTATTTTTACCTATTTATAATACTATTTTTATATATACATTTCTTATAATCAGTTATCATGAAAAAATTTATTTAAATATTTATAAACAACCATATTTAAGAAAACAAGCATTTTGCATCAGCGCTGAATAAAATTTTACTCCTAACGAGACACTGTTTAAATATATATTGTTAAATTCATTATATACTTTTGTATAATTCAATATTATAAAAGGAGAATGATGTCTTATATATATTTTTTTCATTTCTTACATAGGACTTAAATTGTTATTTATGAATTATGAAATAGGCTTTAAATTTTAAAATATCACTGTCTTGCTTTATTTGATAATAATCCCATATAGAATGTTATTATTTTCAGCAGTGTTTTATAAAAATTGCTAAGCCTATTTTCTTTTTCTTTCAATTTAAAACAGTAGGATTTATCGCTCGGAAATAAGGTGTTATGCTAAATTATTTATAAAGTATGGCATTTTAGTTCAGAAATGCCATTCTTCGCTTTTACTCTCCAAAGAAAATGCATTATAAGAAATTAACTAGATAAAATAACAATATTATTGTAAATTTCCTAAAATAAAATTATATATATACATAGTCCTAATTACACGAGATATATTAGAGACTAGTTAGTCTCTGAAAGGTTAGTTATTAAGTCTTCAATTTCTGAATTTTGATTTCAAAACCGCATCAATATAGATTCTGTTATTAAAATTCTATTTTTAACTGGTATTCTGGTTGAATCCATACTTTTATTTAAAAGTTGATTCATAATAAATTATATATACCTCAAATATTTTTTTCCAAAATACCTTTTCTATTCTTAACACCATGTGATAATTTATAAAAAATGAAATGTACAAATAAATGCACTTTTTCATGTAATTTTATCACGGGGGCTATTCGATTTAGCGTCACATTCTGAGCAATATAAAAATTTAATAACTAAAATAATAATTTAGGAATAAATCTTATTTTTTTAGTGAACTCTGTGTAAAAATTTACTGCAAAAAAATAGAAAAAGTATATAATTTGATTGGATACGAAAATGACGCGCAATTAAGAAATATTTTTCGAATAAAACTAAATACACAGACGACTTGGCAAAATCAGATTTATTATTTAATACTCATCAAACGGAAGTGAATTAAGAGGCAGTCGAAATCACATCCCCATCAGACCAGTAATAGGTTCAGGGAGGCGTAAGTAATAAAGGAAAAATAAATTCCATTTCCGAGTTAACTCGATTTTTCACCCTGATAACGCAAGGCATTTCCTTAAAAATCGTTTTCTCCTGGGTAAATTATTTATCGGACAATGGTGGCATCCCCACAATGGAAGAGCTCTGTTTTAATTTTAATCGATATCGCGGATTCTGAAAAGGAAATCAGACAATTTGAAACTGTCTTGAACGAGGAAAAGAAAAGACGTATAATTATGTTTCTCACAATTTCTGCATAATTTATCAAGAACTTTTTTTGTATTGTATTTTCATGAATAAGAATACACATATCATCGAATATTTTCCGATTAATATTTTTATCCATTTTCAATGCATAATGAATGGGACATTAAAGATTCGAAATTGATTAAAAATCTACCTACAAGCTATAAAGTAATATTCAATGAAAAATTTAATTTGTAAGGTGTGTTATGAATCACTTTTATAATATGTTTCATTTTTTAATAAACTTTAGTTTTTTTTTTTTTATAAAGAAACAGACTGCTTAAAGTTTTTAACAACTATATAAATTATAGTAACTGACATTTCTTTGAAGTCAGTAAAATATTCATATTTTAGGAAAGGAAATTGCGATTAAAGTATAAAGAAAGCGAAACAAAATTTTGAGTTAAATCTATTAGTATAAATTTTTAATGTTGCCAGATTAGAATCCATAAATTTTCATATCTGAGGAAAAAAGATCATCTTTTTCATGCGATCATTGATTAATTCAAGGTTATAAGATTCAAGAACCTAAGAAATATATCGAATTTTATTACCATTTACTTCTAGAAATTTAAAGTTTTTAATTCTTCAAAAAAAATTAACTGTCAAGTATTTAAATAAGAATAATTTTGCTGCCTACGCCTAAAATTATTTCATCAAATATTATATTTTGATTTGAATTGTTTTCATTGAAATGGTTTGATTTATTATATAGTCTATTTGTGTAACCACATATAATTAATTTTTGAATGTTATGATTTGTGTTTAGGGTTCTAAAGGAATTTATTAGAGGTTCATATTGATTTTTGAGACATTAGTAATTGAATATTTTCGAAAATTCTCATTGTTGTTATTAATAAATCTCATTGTTGATTTCAAAAAATCAACAACAATGAGATTTAAGAATGTGATGGGAGGCTGGTATAATCAAACACATTCACATTAATGGTATAAAATTTGCTGGCCACATATACCATATGAATCATCCAACCATGACATTGAATGACCTTCATGTACAGACCAATAAGAAACTGAGTTAGAGGCAGGCTCAGATAAAAATGAATAGACTCTGTTAAATAAGACTTTAAGATTTTGGGACTATCTGGAGTACCTGGTGAAAAGGAAAATAGAATATAAGAGACTTCCTTAGAAGGCCTTGCCTACAAAAGGCTATCGTGTCAATAGAAGTGTTTGATCCCAAAAATTAAGCAATAAATTATATTTTTGAGGTTACTTTTATTTGCCTTTGGATAAAATTAAAATGATTTTCATACAAAATTTGAATAAATTTTGTAGTTTAAGATTTTATAATTTCACTCACTTTCTTTTTTACATATTTTTTTCTTATTTTCACTAAATATAAACCTCAGAAAATGTTATTCAATTAACTATAAATGGTTAATTTTATTAAAAAAAATTGGAAACTCGAATCAAAAAGTGTTTTTTAGTGGAAAATTTATCAAGCAAAATTTGGCATTCAGCTCCATATGAAATGGCGTTCGCATAATATAAAAATACTTTAATTTACTATAAATTGCACTATCCAAGAAAGATAGCCATAGTCTCAAGAAGTTGAAATTCTACCTGTTGGTTCGCGGAAGGCGATGCAGGCATCCTTTTCATCCATCCTTCTGACTCAAATCTGAACTCAAGATTCCTACATGCCATATTGCCTCAAATCTCACTAGCGAATTGATCGCAACGAAAGAAGCTCTATCCTTCTACCTCTCTCAGTATTCTGATGACTCAATGGAAGGTCTGGTGGTCTTCTCAGATTCAAAATCTTCTCTTGAAGCCACAGAGAAGGGCGAAACAAACTTAACTTACGCATAAATATTCTTCTCAGCCAAATCAACAAACCAAGTACGCTACAGTGAATCCTTTGTCCATGTGGGCATTGAGGGAAATGAAGGCGTTGACATCCTTTCAGATGACATGATTTCCTCAGGAAGCTCGAGATTTGGATCTGTCTCACACCATCACTTCTGAAGATGTGAACGTGGTTGCCAAACTCAGACTTTTTGATCAGCAATTTAGAATGCCTTTCATCCCAGAACTAAATTGGTTTAGAAACCTGTTATTTATAATAGCAAGGCTTCGGGGTATGATAAGGCCATTGGGTATGATAATATCCTCAAGATCCTACCCTTTCTGCAGAAATTGTCCTCAAATTAAACTAACCCCAGACCACATCTTCGACTCTCAAACCATTATTGTCTCTCTTCCTCGACTTGGAGAACTACCACATGACATCCTTGATTGCCACTTGGCTCTAGAATTGGCGACCCTTGTCGTCAATGCCTTTAGCTGTATATAATCTTCCCTAACTTGGACACGACAACAACAACAACTTTAATTTACTTATTAAAATATAATGTATACATTGAGTAACACACAAATCCTAATTCGTTACTTTAAAATACATAAAATGAAGGAAATTTATTTCAATTATATCACTTTTATATCCAATATTATGTTCTTAATTAATCACAATTCACACGCACAGAACATAATGTTGGTATGAAATTAATAATAATACAACTGCATGGAGGCATTGGTATTTATTGATTTCTAGCATAACGAACTATTCAAATTACCTAAAAATAGCTCGGGAAATTTAATCTGTATTAATATATTAGTTCCATTAAATTTAGACACTTTCATATAAAATATGATAACAATAGACAAAGTCAATTTTTCAGTTGCAAATTTAAATCAAAATTATAAAATTTATTTTAAAATAGAATTAAGTGATGTACTTCAATCAAATAAATCAATAACACATGCTTTTTAAACAATAAGGGCTGTAAATATATTTGCATTTCTTTATGAAAATAATTTTTGCCTCCACAGAAATATTTGATGATTTCCATTTAAAATATTAATCGAAACTCTCCAATCAGAAAATCTTTACGTATTAGCGAACATTATTTCGCTAATTGCATCAGAAGCAATTCTTGCTCGAATCTCCTCGCGGAAGCACTGACCCCGAAATCCCAAGTCCCATCTCCGAAAAGATTTCCTTGCCGTTGTTCCATATGCAAATAAACTTAACCGATGCCATCATGCGGGGAAAATTCCTGTCTTGAAGGCGCAAATTGAATTAAGGAGCTCGTGTGGGTGTGCAGCAATTTTCCGGAATTAATTCCATTTTCGTTTAAAATTCTTATTTTCTAAAACATTCGGTCCATCCCCCTGGGAACCGCGCAGTATTTTGGAGAATATTTAATACAGATAAACGTGTTTCAGAATAAAATGTAGAGTAAAAATTGAATAATTATAAGTAGATGAAAATATAATGAATAAAAGTTAAAAGAAAAATCTATTTTTGTTTTGTAAAAATCTTTTTTGTGTACTTAACTATAAAAAACAGAATGCATTATCGATGACAAGAATTTTATGTATGAAATATAGTTAATTATCTGATCTTAATCTTCAATAAGTGATATTGAGGAAATATTCAGTTGCGTGGCTAACTAAAATTTATTCTAAATTCCACCATGATGTATGATGTTAATTACTAATAAAACATATTGTTTATAGGTCTTGTAAAATTTGAAAAAAATTTCCTAATAATATAAAAAATATTTAACTATTTGACTATAAATTATTATTAAATAAATGGAAGATGTATTTTATTCTTTTATTTAAGCAACTTAGTTAATTCAACTTCAAAAATCTAGGAAATAAATATAATTCTATGAAAAATCAAATATGTGTGTCTACTTAAATTGTTCCTTTTTTGTAAATATTATTTTTTTCTTAATATTTATTTATATTTGCTCAGGCTAGGAACTTCAGAAAAATGTTAAAGTAGCGTTTAACATTTTTTCTGATTTTTTCTAAAATGCATTTATTAAAGTAACAATTCGAAGTAACTCTGCAATAATTTCAAATGTAATTTTGGGGTAGATTTATTGTAACTAATGTAAAATAAGCATAAAATATGAAAATAATTCGATGGGTTCGGTTCCAGCTACGGTTTAACAACCGAATACTTTTTATGTTTTCCCTGTTTATGTAAAATCTGTCAATCTACATTCTAAGGAATTTTATTAATTTCGTTTTATTTGTTCTGCATCACGATTTGAACACAAAAGATGATTTTGCGCAGACTTGCAATTTAAAATATAGTCTGAATCTCTATCCATTGCCATATCCCAATGGAAAATTTATGAGCTATTTAAAATAAAATTCAGAACATCAACTATTTATAGCTTAGCTGGAATTTTTCTGTGTTTTCTCCTCCCTTTTAATCGATATTATTTTTCTTTTAATCGATCCTATTAACCGAACCTAATAGCCGATTTAATAGATTAACTATTCTTAATCGATCATAATAATATTAATTTAGAAAGACACTTTCATTTTTAACTGGCTTTTTGACTTTTTTAATAATTATAAATATTTGGGTACTATAATATGTGTATTAATAAATTACTCATTATTTTTAAGAATCAATATTAAGCTAAAGCATTGATAGCTGTTGCAAACAAAATAAATACCATTTAATATTCTAATTAATTTAAGTATTGGGTAAACACATATTTAAGTAGGTAATTATTAGTTAATTACCTACTTAAATATGTGTTTACCCAATACTTAAATTCCAAATAGAGATAATCACGAAATCAAGAAAACAAAACTTTGCAAAGCTGAGTACTTATGTGGTACAAGATAAATTTAGAATGAAACAAATTAAGAAGCAACATGTTAACCCAGATATGTTTGGCCATTAAAGGCAACTTAACTCGAAATTTAGAAATCAAAGTGATCAATCAATGGTGGGAGTTACCGTTGATGATTAAATTGGTATAAAACCTTCCCCCAACCGAAAAGGTAATTAGTGTCTTCTTTGTCTTTTCTGCTTGACAATCGACGACGTACTTTCTTGACTTCTATCATCAAAGTTTGATGACATTCACTACATTTGTATTTCGAGAAATGATGTATTTGATTTAGAAGTTTGGCGAAATACCGCCAAATCTTCCTAGGAGTGAATGGTTTCTTTTTCTTATCGGAGATTGAATGTCCCCAACATGAAAAAAAAAATGACCTGTCAAACATTATTGAGAAAAATGATAAAAACATTATTGAGAAAAATGAGTTTAATTGTTAAAAAATATTACTGGGTAAGAATACTAATAATGTAAACGATTTAAATAATAAATGAGCTAAGTAAGCTCTCATTTTGCTTTTTCTTGATTGGCGTTATGCGGGTCTATTTTATCAAGAATATCAAAAATAAATTCATGAGCATTTATCAAAATCAAAGAAATATAACTTCAAACTGCCATTTTATTAATTTGTTTATGGATCAATATGAATTTAGAATACAGTTTAACTGATTTTAATTTCATATTGACACAAAGAAATTAAAAAACCTTTATACATAAATTTTAAATTTTGTATATATACATCAATAGCATATTTTCAAATATTTTATTTAAATATGCACATTTAAACAGGATTCAAATTTAAATGGAAGTATGTTAATACTTCCTACCTTTATATTTTCTTGAAATAAATAACAATGTGTTTTTTTATACTTATAGAAGCAATATAAAAAAAATTGTAGAAAACGATAAAAAAATTGTCACTTTGGCAACACTTGGGATTATTAGCATTTGCGAATTCATTTTTCCAATACTAATGACAAAAAAAGAACATTTCTTCTAATTCTAAACGATAATTTAGCAATTAAATACGTAATCAGATTCATTTTAATTAGCCCTGAAAAAATAATTAATTATTCGATGATTAATTTTATAATTACTTGGATTATTCAAGGATTAAATTCTGAGCCCTGGATTATTTTTTTTAATAATGAATATTTTGTTTAAATATTCAAGTGAGTATGCATATAAAAACTTGATATAAATGTCGAAAATAAAAATAGGCTTTAATTAGTATAAATTAATGAGAATGAATTGTATATGTACATGAATATATTATTACTTTTTTATTTTCTCTGAAAACTAATTTATTTGATTTCATAAGTAAATTAATTGTAGGAAAATTTTGTTAATTTTCATCTTAATTATTATTTTAAAAACAAAACTTTTCTATGTAATAGGAAATTAAACGCTTTTAATAAATTAATATTTCGCAAAAATTTAAGAAATAATTTTTTATTTTTTCATTTAAATAAATAGGAAATTTGTTTTAATTTTATTCTATTTAATTAATATAACTTTAAAATAAAGATTTTAATTTATAATTTTTCATTAGTATATTTTCTTTCAATATTACCTACATGAATTGTTTTTGCAGGTTTATGTATTTTAAAAGTTTACCATTTTTTCCTGCTTAATTGATGAAATAGTTTAAAATTTTTTAATCAAATGCTCTTAAAATACCAGTTTTATTAATTTAATATTAAATGATCTCAGTACATTATTTTGTAATATTTTTGATTATATTGTAGAAAAGTAAAAATTGTAATATTAATTATATTATGTAAATTTTATTTTCATGTAATGTAAATTTTACTCATTTAAATAATGAAAATACTTTTTTTTTTTTTTTTTTAACTAATTCGAAAACATTATTGTTTATACGCAAAATGTTATTTATTTAAGCACATATAAGTTATTTATTTTTTACTCTAATTTCTCTTGTAAAATGTTTTTAAAATATAGTTAAATGTCTACTACAAATAATTTATTTTCCTCTTTTTTAGTTTTAATAAGATTATATTATTAAACTACTACACAAAATTTTATTTTATTTTATTTTATTAAATAACTGTGCAATTTGTTGTTTAGGTGAAATTCACTATTGTGAAAATGTAATTAAAAATAAAGTGCTCCTTAAAAACTTTATTTTTAATTACTTAAGAAAAATGTTTTTAAATAAACTTATATAATTTATTTTTATAGGTACAACTTCTAAGAGATGCCTTAAAGGTAAGATTTTATCAAGAAATATGTTTTAGTTATAAATATTAACTATTTATTGCATTACTTTTAAATTATTTATTATTGTGTAAAATGTGTTATTCATTTTAAATATTTTCTTATTATCATTTTTTAAAAATTTATAACTCATTTTTCATTCATTGACATAAAATATTTCGGAATATGTTCATTGTTTTTCAGAATAAATATAATTTTATAAGTAACTTTAGAAAGAAAGTATTTAATGAATATCCTTTTTATTCTGTAATTATTTCATAACGAAAGATTTAATGGAACTACTTTGATATACCCCCCCAAAAGTCGCCAAATCGGAAATTTGGCGAATTTTTTCCTCGCCAAGCAAAATATTTGTTTTCGCGCTTTTTTTTCTCTCACAAAAATGGATTCGTGATAAATACAAATAATTAATACATAAAAAATACGGAATCATTAAATACAAGAAAAGGAATACCTAAAAAATACAAATAAATGACACTGAATAACATTATATACAATTTACACAAAAATTTTAACAAATCCAATTGAAAATACGTGTCGGCAATCTAATAAAAAGAATTATTTATACAGAAATTTTGAATTCCTCCCAATTTACCCCAGCAGCAATTTCAATAAATTTATTGAAACAATCAACATTAGCCGCTAAACATGACTTACGAAACATGTACATCGCAAGGTAAAATTTATAATCTGCCTTGCGATTGTACGTAGGCAAAGAAGCTTTAACATGCCTCCACGTACTTTCTATTGTATTTGTATGACATCCGGAATCGGGGTCTACAAATGTTAAAGAATGGTTTACTTTTAAGTGCTCAAAACCCTCATCCGTCAAACAATCATAACTTTTCCAACAATCTGAATAAACGGACGTACCTGGCTTAATCCATTCCTTAATCACCGACAACAACGTCTCCAGAGTCCTATCATGCACAGCAACTAAAAAAACCTTGCCTGATCCCCTTTCAACCCCACCAAAAACCCACTGACCATCAACACTATGACCCCTATTATACTTCCTTTTGCCAAACTTCGACTCATCTATTTCCACAACAACACCATCACCACCTACCTTCTCAGATTTCTCCTCAATATAGTTCAAAATGGTCTCATTAATAAATTGCCTCCAATCTGCTAAAGTTGTACTAGAGAAACCATACTCCTCTGCAATCCTTCCTGTCTTAGTGCCTCTCAAAATTTCATACGTGACCAATAAAATCTCAAACAACTTAAGCTTGGACTTCGAAAACCAAGAATTATGCCTTATTGACATTTCGGTGTTGCACTGCTTACCATCTACCATTTTGCGACAAACATACACGAATCCATCCGAATACGACTTCTTCAACTTCTGTTTCATATCAGACCCACATTTCTTACACACTGCAGCCTTCAGCAATCCAACTTCCATTAAAAAATCAATTAACATCTGAATATCTTGAGACAAATGATGTAAAAATAAACAATTAACAATACTTGGTCTTCCAACTGTCGGCCTACCCGACGAAAATGAAGCACAACTATCAATTTTCTGACTCAAAATTCCCTGAAACTTTTCAACAACACTATGTACAGTAGGCATATTGAAAGCTAAAAGATAATACTAATTAATAGAAAAAATTATAATTAGAAAATACAACCAGATTTGCAGCAAAATACGGCAAGTCAGAAATCCGCTTGATACTTCACAAAGAAATGGCGATAGAACACATCTTAAAATATTTAAAAAAATTTTAATTTTAATAATAAGAATTTTTAATTTTAATATTAGCACTATTGAAAGATAAAAATAATTAATAATAAAAAAATATAATTGGAAAATACAACCAGATTTGCAGCAAAATACAGCAATTCAGAAATCCGCTTGATCACTTCAAAAAGAAATTTCCATAAAACCTATATTTTAAATATTCCAAAAGTTTTTAGTTATAATAAGAATTTTAATTTTAATATTAGCGCGTGGAGTGGCGTGATCGCCGAAGAGCCAATCAAACGCCAGCGCATGATGTGGCGCTATTGCCGAAGAGTAAATCACGCGTCAGCGCGTGATGTAGGGTAATTCAAGGTCATTCTCTAGTTCGTTTGTTATTTTTTGCAGGTTACAGCGGATAGCTTTGGCATCCGTAAGGAGTGCCAGATTTGGCGATTAATTTTTGGGGGGGTATATCAAAGTTGTTCCGATTTAATTCATCAAGGCAGAATGCCTCCGTAAAAACATTCAGTTTTATAACAAGGTATACCTCATTTTCTGTCCAAAAAGCATTTTACTTTTACCGTCAAAACGTTTTATTTGCTCTGAAAATGGCTTACTTTTAATCCTTACCAAACTACCAGTTTACGAAAATTTTATTGTAGAAATATTGTAGCTGACATCTGATCTAAATAATCTGAAATGTGCGTAGAGTATCAAATTAAAAAAAATTAAAAGTATTTATTTACAACAATTCAAAATTAACTTGAACTCGTTTAACTGACATAGTTGACCAAAACAGGATTTCTCGCGGAAAATACACTCATGAACATTAAAAATGCCACACAAAGAAGGGAGCTTGGAATTGATGCAATTTAATACATATAATGATACAGATGTGAGATTCACTTTGATCCCGAAATCAAGACAACTCAATCAATACAGTGTACAGTTAGACAAATGCAGTACAGACTTAAAAGCGCGTCACACCTCCTGCAGCAATACATGCCCTCACAAGGTCCGGAATTCAGTAGATTAGATGTCTGATGCTGCCCTGAGACAGATGTGCCCCCAAATCTTGAATAGCCATTTTCAAATCATGTACAGCGGCATCTCAATACGGCGGCATCTGGCGTTTCAACTGGTCTATTGGAGACAAGTGCTGGGAGCAGCCGGCCATAGCATGGCGTAGGAAATTTTGAGCAACTATATCTGTATGCGGACGAGTATTCTCCTACTGGAAAATTGCTCCTAGAGGACCATTTAGGAAAGATCCCACATGAAGTCAAAGAATATCATCAACATAACGCTGGCTCCTTAAGATTTCACATACCATAACTACAGTGGACCAGCTGTCATAGCTGTGGCTCGCCAGACCATTATGCTTGCTGTGCTTCAATGTGTCACGCACACAACAGTGTTGATTAAAGTGTACCGTCCTCCTCATCCGTATGCGGTTATCACTTGTCTGCAAAACGAATCGGGTCTCATCACTAAACACCAGGTTTTATTAATTTGTGACATTCCACGTCGCTCGGGTTTGGCACTTCTGTAGACGATGTCGCTGATGTTACGGTATTAATAGCAATACACGAAATGAAAGTTTGGAACACAAATTTGCTTCTGCAAGGCATCTGGAAATGGTATGTAGAATAACTAACACCGAGTATCATGAAACGAGTCACTACGAGACCCATGAGCACTTGCCGCATGATCCTTTGATCTTCTCACCTCGTCATCTTTCTGGTTGTCCCATACCCAATATGCTGCATATGGGTACCATCTCCTTTCCCCTGCTCCCAAGATATTCTGACAGCAAACCCCACACAATCAACAACGGCCGATCAGCCTGTGGTTTCAAGCCGATGATAAGGCTCAAACTGATTTAACTGTGTGAAATGCCTTCTTACTCATCTCCTGGCATTTTTCGCTTATTAACGTACTTCTAGCGTCGGCTTATTACCCTCACGTTTGGGAATATTCCACTCCACGGCGGATTATATTGGGCCCACTTTCAGCGCCACTGCCGGGTGTGTGGTTATGTGCGCTAGCACCAAACTCGGGTTATTTGCAAATCGGATCTCATCGTACTTATTTGCAAAATTTGGCGCTTGTACCTTTTTTCCTGATTGGTGCTCTATTTTCAATGCTCCTCAGTGTATTTCACGAATATGCTTTGAAATTCCTATTTTAAATGAGAATATCGGAAATGAAATAAAGTTTTTGATACGAAAAATCAATGTGTATTAGAGATTCTTATTTAAAAGGTGCCATCTTCGAGAGTGTCGTCAGCTAAGTCATCATGACGTCATTATCTTCTACCTTAAAAAATCTGTTTCTTTTAAACTACTTAGATGAAATAACATGTAGCATTATTATATCCATTGCAAAATGAATATTAGTAAATTGATATTTTTTTGACAATTTGGATACAGATTGTTGAATTATATTATTTGATTTTTCCTTTTATTGATGACATTTCTCGAATGACTTTAGATTATGCTTAAATACCGGAAAATATTTTTATTTGTAACGTATATTCGCTTTATATGTGGGCCCCAATTCTGTGCCCTTATTTTTTTTTCTCGCTTATAAATTTGATTCAATCTCGTGAGAATCAGTATTAATGCGAAGTATAATCATGTGGTTTTTATAGTTGCTTTATATTCACTACTGCATTCAAACAAGTATTTCCTTTTTCCATTCGAATTAAAGAGAGTTTGACCCAGCGATTTTTAAAAATATCGCTCAATTATTGTAGTTGTCGATAAAATTAAATTTTTATCACAAAGGATTAATAGCATTAAAACACACATAAATAGCTGTTAGACAAACCCTTTTCTTTACTTTTCTTTAAATAATTATTTACAGTAACTTATATAATAATTCAATATAATTTTTGTGCGTTATTATTAATGTATTATTTTCAATCACAATAAAATGTAGCTTTACATTTAATTAATATTCATACATTTTACATCTTTACAGAGATTGAGAGATGAAAGGAAAGGCATATTGAATATCCACAAGCAGGTAAGAAACATTTTAACTCTTCTTACTTTAATTACTCTGTTAAAGAATAACATTTCAAACCATAATAAAAAATATTGCCTTTTTACAACGATCAACTGTGTAGCGAAATTTAACATTTATATAATCGATTTAAACTAATACTTATAAAGAATACTTTTATTACACTTAATTTTATATAAAACTGTTAGAAACAGAAGCGTTAAAGTAATTTTTGGAATTTAATTTCTCTAAACGGAGCTCCTAAAAATATATTTGTCATCACATATTTATAGCGAATAGCCTAACAGTCAAATACTGTTAGGCTATACTTGTCTTGACTAAGGCATTAAAAATTAGACTCACGTTGTCATTCGGACCCAAATTGTTACACTAAGTATGAAGCATATTCCTGGGTTGAAAAAGAAGAAATCCGGGAAAACTTCTAGCAACCATCCTAACAGATTTGCTTGTAGAAAAAGTCCTTTTTCTGTTGTTAAACAAGTGGTATTGGACCCGGGAACACATATTTATTATTACTATAATAAATATGTGTTAATAAATATGT
>JAPDSC010090622.1:0-14438 GCA_026290005.1 Latrodectus geometricus | reverse complement strand
ATATGATTTTTATGTAAATTACTTAATTTTATGTTTATATTATCAATTTTAAGCATATTTGCTTGTAAATAAATAAATTAAAAATTATCACAGCATTTCCTTACAATATTTAATAGCATTTTCATATTCTAATTATTTATTTATCTTAGATTTAAAATGTGTGTTCTAGAGAAATGTATCTCCTAGATTCATTTCGGAAAAATCTTTATATTTTTAGAAATATATACAATTTGTATACACATTTTTGTATAATTAATTACAGTTTATAGAAAAAAAAGTAAGATAACTATAAATATAATGAAAATTAAAATACTGTTTTTAGATTTAATAAATATAAGTTAAAAGTTTTCCTGTTTCATATAATAAAAATGCAGTTTTGATTTCTATTGCATTTATTTAGTGTGAAATAAGAAATAATTTTTATTTTATATTATTTGTTATTGTTAAATAACTATTCTAATCAAGTTTTTAATAAATAAAAATAATCTAAATAATAAATTAGTAAAAATGAAAAGTAATTAATTTCGTTTTCACTAATCTTCTTTACATTATTTGCATTTATTTAATACCTTTAATAAATTAAAAACATTAATTAAACACGTAAAGTATTAAGTAAATATATCTAAAAAAAGTTAAGTAAGAATTAAAGAGATAGAAAATTGCAGAGAAATTATCTTACTATGAGAATTACGTTTATTATATTTTAATGAAGATACTTGATAATGTTATACTTTATTTCTTATTGATTTTATTACTTGTAAATTTTATTTTATTTTATTATTTTTAAAGTACATAAAATTTAAATTATTTCAGAAATAAAGTCCAATTAAAAATCATTTATTTTTTTTATAAAATTTTTGAAACGTAAAATTTTTTCTTTTGCATTTTATATGAGGGTGTTGATTTAAATTCCATTCTGTTATTTTCTGGATTTATCCTTAATATTATTATTTATCCTTAATACCATTGACAGTTTATTCTGCGATTAAAATGTGAAATATTCCACAACAATGCAGAGAAAATACAAAATCAGATATTTATTATATTTTAAATGCAAAAATGTAAACATTATTATATAAAATAAAAATCATACTTTAAAAAAAAAAAAAAAAAAAAACTACACACAATAGAAGTGTCAAAATTGGCAAACTTATATACAAAAAAAATTGCTATAGCAATTTCCTTATAAATGTTGAAAACTAATTACATTTTATACACTGAAACTTAAAATAAAATGTTGATGACATTTATTCATTTTTATACAATAGTTGAATTTAAAGAAAATTTAATTCTCTCACTTTGAAATCAGTAAAATATAAATAATAGAAATGATAAAAAAAGATGCATTAAGGCAGTGATGAAGCTGTTTATTTGATATAGAACTTATGAATTATTTTTCAGAGATACCTCCTGGAGCAGTGGTCTTGCAACCAGGACAGAATCGTACTAAATGCGCAGATATTCTTGGAGTTCAGAACATACCTCCACCCCTTCCACAGAGGCCCAACACACCCAAAAATGTCAAGAAATCCGCGAAGAAGAGGTCGTTTTCGTCTTCCAGAGACAGAAGCAAGGAGAGGGGGAAGTCTTTCTTACCTAGAGCTTTGCAAGGACAGGATAGACCCAAGAGCCACAGCACTAGTACCGGAAATCTGAACCTGGTAGGTGTCAACCACCAACTGCCCCCACCAGGAAAGTACCCAGGAAGCAACAAGTTGTGGAATAAGCAGCAGCAGCGACAACAGCAGCAGCAACCACCTCCCAGGCCTGCTTCCCAACTCGGTAGCAGTCTGGACGGGATGATACATCGAGAAATAGCAAAGGCTATCAAGGATCGACATGCCTTGTTCGATCCTTGATCTATAATTTCGATCCAACACTTACTGCATGGTTAATTGATAAGGATATGTTCCAAATATCTGAGACATTTTTTTGAGCTGATAAAGGTGATTCGTATTTTTGATGAAGCTGTTATGGTTTCTGTTCCTTTTCGGAAAAAAATAACTCAGTGATGAACTTAGTAATGGACCTTCCGATGTTGACTGTGGATGAATTGGATGAATTGAGGAATTGGTGATAAAGGATTGAAGAAAATGGTGCATAAGGTGAAAATTGGGAAAAATACAATTTCAAAAATCATCAAACATAAAAGGAGAGCAAATCTAAAATCAATGTGTGTGACTCAGTAAACAATACAGTCCTCCATTGAATGCTATAATAGTTCAGTTTTCAGTAGTATTTGTGCTATAAACATAAGAGAAGCGTGTATTAAACAAAATTTAGTATCTATTTCTCATTTTAAATACTAAAGGAATTAAACTATAGAACAATAATTGAAATTAAAATCTTGCTTAAATGTTTGAATCGATTACATCACATGCAACATATACATAAAGTCAATTGTTATTCGAAAAAGTCTGTATGTAATTCATGCGTTTTTGTAGGATAATATAATTGTCTAATAATGAAATGTTTGTAAAATGATTAATAAGTAGTTATTATCGTGAAGAACAGTATAGCAGATATGTATCTAATGAATATATCTAAATAATTCGAAACTTTATTCATGAAAATTAGAAAATAAATATTAATATTTTTTTACAGAGCTTTTTTATGTATTATACATAAAAACAATGTTACATGTATGACATTTAAACTCAAAGCTATGAAAAGAAATCTGAAAAAATTGTTAGCAAATTAAAATAAGTTCAATTGATTTTATCATGTGATATCATATTTTGCTTTTTTGAAAGTACGTTCATCAAAAACATTTATCTAGATATTTCTAATTTTTTTTACTTGTGTTCATTTTATTTTGCTGATTCGCATAATAAGCAAAAAATAATAAAATAAATGTTTCAATCTGTTATATTCAAACAAATTTCATAAAATAAACCTGTTTCTTCTCAAAACATTTTAATACATGGAGAAAAATTATTTTCATTTATATTCAAAGACCAATTTAATATATTCTACCTAAAAATATCCTCAACTAATATCTAATATTATTTTAATTCATAAAAAGCCTTAAAATATTTTTTTCCAGTTTTTAACTTGCTGTAATTATATTTTTGCAATTTTTCTTGTTTCACAACTAACACAAATTTCCTAAATTACTTTGATTAATAAAATTTTCTGATTTAATATCTTCATGTTAATGTTTCATGATAGTTTTGAATTAAATTTCTAAAATAATTTTATTATGGAAAAGTTATGCTAAAAAATAAATTTTACATGAACTTGTCTTAAAAATATTCCCAATAATGTAAATTTTAAATCGAGATAAAAATTAGAAAACGGAGCTTGTTTTCTAGCGTTGCCAAAGGAGCTAAACAAAATACAGATTCCATGCGGACCTGTATTGATTCAACATTACTTATTCACCTTCCCAAAATGCTCATTACTTTTGATTCTTCTTGTAATGTAAAATAAATGGAATTTTTAATGATTTCTCTATCGATTTGTGACGATTACGCTTTTTATTTTATTTGAATTTCATGAAAATATGAAAGATAACGGTGTGCTGAGTCTGAAATCTCTACAACAAAAATGTGTGCAAAACTGTACCTTGGGGACCAAAATAGAATAAATTATGCATCGTATCTCTTGTTCTATCTCCCTTGGGAGAACGCAACAGAGGTGATGTGATGTATGTAATGTTATGTATTTAAAAAGATTGAAGCTTCATTTTAAAAATTATTTTTTATATGTATTCTTGTTGAAATATTGTCAACAAATATTTGAAGATGTTGATAAGCATATCTTTGATGATTAGATTCAAGACTGGAATTCAATCTTTATTTTTATATGTTAAGTTGTTATATTTTTTTAAAGAAAATAAATCTAATTTTGAATAAAACTTTTTGTTTTATTTCACATTTTCAACGCTGAAAATAAATATAAAAAGAATAATTTCCTTTTTTCATACCAATATCTATTTATTTCGTATTAATAAACATAGGATTAAGAATAGAAAGAATTTTGTAAGATTTCCGAATCTAAAGCTTTTTAATTTACTCAATTATTTGAAAACATCAATTTAGAATTCTTACATTAAAATCGTTATATTTTTGTTAGGTATCTAGTGAAAAGAATACAATTTCTCTTAACTGATATCCAATTATCCATTCAGGTCTATCATATCTGGATAGACAATTACATTTCATTTAATAATAGTGTTGCTTTTTATAAAGTTTGTAGATTTAGAATAAACACTCTCAATGAAAAGACAAGTTAAGTGGATTTATTTCCCATTAATTAAGTAATAATAATAATAATAATAATAATAAACACTTTTACATTTACCGTAAAAGTATATCAGCGGATATCTAAAACAGTTAAATGTAAATCTTCATGTTAGAATATATGAACAACTTCACAGCAAAACACTGTAACATTTCTCAAACTGATCTAATTTAATCATGGGCTAAGATTTATTGTACGGTCACTCTTGCGACTTTTTCAAGAAGTCGCCAAATATCTCGCCATTTTGCACAAGCGAGGTTGTAATTGGTCAGAATCCCTCATCGGCAATTGGTCGGAATGTGTTGGGTTACCAGAAAATGTTATTTATCGCCAAATATAGAAAAATCACGCCAACAGTGACCGTACAGTAAATCTCAGCTAATCATGTTTAACAGGTAAGAAAATACATATAGATTCCTTTAACTTTCTTTGGAATTATAGAAAATTTCGAAATCTGCATCCTAGTCAAAAATCAATATTATGCCATCGAATATCACCAAAAATATGATTTAGTGCTAAATGTGGTAGCCCGCAAATTTTAATTTTTTAGGGTTACTGTAAACTAAATGTTGTACTGTAAATTTTTTTTTTCATTTTGTTGATTTTACGAGAAAGCAAAGCCAATAAAAATTACTTCAAATATTTTAAAATAACTTTTTTATCTAAAAATTTTGTTTCTTACGTTAAATGAATGCAATAAAAGTATACTCACGTTTCGTAATATGTTTTAAAATATAATTCTTCAGATAAAAATTTCTATTCTTCGTAAACTTCTGCAATCAAATACTTAAGAAACACTTTGCAGAATATTTCGTGTCCTCAAACCATATAGTTGTATTGATAACATATTTTTAACAATCTGAGCAATTATCGCAAGCTTTAAGACTGATTTTATGACCAATATTCAAATTGCAGTCTGTGTAAGCTAATTTCTTCGTGTAATTTTATGAAAAGTTTTAAATTCATGAATTTTGAAATTCTTTATTGCTACTATAATTTCATATATCACAATTCAAATCGAAGCTTTAAAGAACTAATTTTATTACTTTCTTTTTCTGTCTCAATTTGGTTTAAACTTGTTTTTGAAGCAGAAATGGGGTCTTTAAAAATTGAAACTTTCTATTTTAGCTTACAGAAGTGGTTGATATATACTGAAAAACATACGGTTAATCTTTATATAAAACTGCAATATTTGCAATTGGCATATTTGAAAACAAAATTAAATATGTATATTTTTTTGTAATTGAATTTATATTATTTTCCCAATTTGTATATATAATCTCAATGTAATTACATAAATTTCAGCGTATAATGTTTTTGAAAATTAACAAAGCAAAATTCTTATGAATTAAAATTTGTAACCATCTGGAATTAACTCAACCTAAAGAGTTAGAATTTATTTACTGAAATATTTACAATGAGCACATCCGAGAAAATAAAAAATATATAAATATCATGTGTTTTACGTCTTGTCTTTATCTTTTGAATTATTGCGACACAAAACACCAAAATTTGACTTTGAAACGCATGCGCACGGGGGGTGGGGTAAAACCTTTCTTTAGCACAACAGGAATTTAGCTGTCAGTAATTCATATTGCCACTAGATGGCGCTTGATAAGTTCTATCAGAAAACCCATTTATATAAATCCAAGACTGTTTCACAATCAAAAATGATATAATTTTCGGATTAATATATAAAAATTAATTATATTTTAAGTGTTATTAATATCAAACTTTATTCGCCACAAGAATTTGTCACAAACATTATAAATTAGAAAATTAAATTTTTATTAAATATTGTAAAGCAAAATTATTCAAGTTTGATTAAAAATGCACAGATTAAATATATCCTTTCCTGAAAATATGTATATAACAAAACGTTTTGCAAATAAAGCTTTTCCAAAAATAATCAAAATTTAATTGTAGTTTTTTAATTTGCATTAAAACTAATCGCTTAAATTTTAATATTTTTTCGAATTATAATTTACGTAAAATCAATTATTTTATATTATAAGAAATATAGAGTTTCAGTACCAATCTTATTTTTTTATTCGATTGCAATTGAAATTAAACGAATTCTGATTTTTTTTTTCGTAAAGCATTAATTATAATTATAAACGTAATACAATTTTAATATATTTAATTGAATTACGTTTATTAAATATATTTTATGTGAAATATTATAATATTAAATGAATCACAACTAATGTTAAAATTGATTATATTAATATTATAATTGACTCAGAGATTTAATGACGATGTAATTAAAATAAATCACATAGTTTTTATTTCAGTTAGTTATCATCATAATCGCAAATCACTCTTAATAATAACAAAAAAATCATGATTACCAATTTCGTTTTATTAGAGATTCAGTTCATAGACATAATTTATTCATAACATAATTCTGCTGGTATTATAATCGATTTCACTTAATCCAGATTTTCGATGAACAGGAATCAAACTAGTTACAACAAATGCAGATTAATAAGACTACAATAATTCAAAACTTTTTTTTTTTAATGGCGGGCACCTTTGAGCAAGTAAGTATATTAGCCAATTTGCCGCAACAAGGCCGGAAACTTTTACTCATTTTATCGTTACCCGGTAGGCACCTGTGAACCAAGTCACGGAGGTACGAGAAGCATCGCCCACGCCACACCTTCACAAATCCGTTTATAGGGCGGGTCACATTCATCCATCATCAGAGGAAAGAACAAGACACAGAGAGAAAGTACACCCATACTCGAGCCGGGATTCGAACCCAGGTCGTCCACATCTGTAATCAGTTACGCTAACCACTAGACAGGTTGGGCGGCTAGACATAATTTATGTAGTAGAACATAATTCTACTGGTATTATAATCGATTTCACTTAATCCACATTTTCGATAAACAGGATTAAAACTGGTTCCATCAAATCCAGTTTAATAAGACTAAAATAATTCAAAACTTAATGTTTAGGTAACGTAATATTTTCTATATATATTTTAGTTAAGTTTAAACATCTAATTTAATTCCAAAGAATCAATTATTATATATTAATATTGCTGCCTTTTATTGGATTTGAGGATTTGGAATAAACACTTGATCACTCACTGTGATCTTATTTCATATATTCACCAGTAATTTAGAAACATGAAGGGACTCTTTTACCCTAGTTTTAAAAGTACAACAAATGCACTAAACAATCAGGAATTATTACTTTCTGGCTACAATACAGGTTCATAGCGGAGCACTGGATGGTCTGAAGTTCTAATGTATTTCTAATCTTATCTAAGTTTATCCAGGAAAACGAGATATTTGTAGACTTTGCTTATATTTCGGAGAATTTTTAAAAAATCCTGAAATGCATGCCAGATAGGTTAAACGAAATCACCATACTATCATAAAATTTGTAGTTAAAGATCATCAAATGGATGGTTTTATGCCTAATCTATGATTTTTATATTCTTACCATCAGCTAGTTTTGCAGAGGACAAAATGCTGCTAACTTATGGCCAACATCATGGCTCAACGCGCTTCAATTCGACTCAATTCTCTTTTCATTGAGTCTCTCAAGAAAGCGAAAGGAATGCTATCCTATTCTGTCGGTAGCAATATAATAGATTGTGATCTTTAAGTATCATATCCTCACATCATAGCCGTCAATTAAATTTACATAGCCTTAAATAATTTTTGTAAAAGTTTTTAACTATACAATCAACTTTATCAACAAATAAATAAAATATGTAGAAGTTTTCACATTCACGCCATAAAAAATTCTTGCTCCTTTCCGACATTAAATTCTAAGCTTTTCCATTTTTTATGAACTATTTTAAATACCATCACATTTCATGCCTTTAAAAGCAATTAACTTTTGAAAGTCCCAACTTCAAAGGTACAAGTTATCATAAAGAGAAAACATCGTGATATAAAATGCTTGTATTTATCTACTGTTTCTCTAATTTAATATCTAAAGAAAAATTATTCAAATATTGATTAAAAACATTTTTTTAATGAAATGATTAATGTTGGAAGGGGAATATTTGGAATTATATTTACATTTAATTCTGACTTTGATTCTTTGATTTTTTAATAAATTTTATGTATTAACTATAAAGTTGGTAAAGATTTAATATACGGTCACTATCAGCGTTATTTTTAAAAAAGTGCCAAAAATGTCGCCATTTTCCACAAGCGTCTACGAACGATGCAATTGTCCGAACAGCCAATGTACACGTCAGTCAGGGAACCACTATCAGCATACCGCTGCGTGTCCATTGCCATGTACAGCTGCATATACGTAATGCATGTCTGAGAATTTTGTATTGATACATTGGCTCATTTTTTCCTTATACGTCTACATTTCTGATCCGACTGTATGGGATTGCTTCTGCAAGCGGATATCGCCCTCTAGCGGATTACAATCGCGTTTCCGACACCCTATTCCTGATTCCTTAAGACAGACATAGCCATACCTGCCGTTTAGACATGATCTTTTGTGACACTTGGTATATAATGGATATAATTCATGTGTTACAAGAAAGAAAACCCTGAAAACTACTATTGTTCTTACTTCAGACACAGAAAAATATAGACGGAAATACAATATCCATTTAAAACACCTACAATTTTCAAAAATGGCTGTTATATTTAAAAATTTCTACTCTGAGAAAAGTATTCCCTCAACAAAACTATTTATTGTTAAATATAAATTAATGTTTTTAAAGTATTAATGGACCTTCCGAAGTAACTTAACTTAAGTTTTTTTTTTTTTTTTTTTTTTTTTTTTTTTTTTTTTTTTTTTTTATTTACTAACTTTAAGGATTAATAACAAGTATTTTTTCACCAGAAATTTTGAGGATAAGAATTCAAATAAAAAATCTAAAGGATATTTATAGTATGTATTTTTTATTTACCAAATTTCTACATAGGCATAATATGTACTAGTTTAAAGAATATACTTTTTAACAAGAATATCATTTTTGATATTCAGTAAAACATTCCCCCTAAAATAACTAATGTTAAAAATGGAAAATATGCGTGCTTATTACGAGTAGTTTAACTATAACATAATCATTACACCGACAAGTTTACGATCATTTTTACTAGTAAAAGTGCTCTTATTTCCCAGACTATTTCGTTTTTGTTTTTAGTAACATTTACTTCTTTTGTTACAAAATAACTTTTATAATAAATAAGCAAAACTGTTGGGGATTGAAAAAAAAATGAAGTTTTACATTACAAAATGCTAAAAAATTAATACATTTATGCATTAATATAAGAAAATATGTACATAGTGCAAGAAAATATGGATGCTATAACTCTTATATAGGATAAAATTGTGAAAAATGAAATGAATGAAATCTAATTTTTTGTATTAAGTTTTATATGAGGGAAATACGATAGCTAGGAATAAAATAACAGCAGAAGAAATTGTTAAAAAATGTTGTTGAGGAACAGATGAAAATATCGAAAATATGATGCACTTTCTTTTAATGTTTATGATATGATTGCATGCTTAAATTTTACATAAAGCGTCCCAGAGTCTATAGATGTACAGTAGAAAAATGTACAAAATTTTGCTTCCAGAAGGTATTGAGTTCCTTTCTTTATTCGGCTGAGACTATCACACACAATGAGTAACTTAATGTTGTTAATATTTCAAAAAGTTTGATGTCCCTTTGATGATGCAGCGTAAAAATTGGAAATTATGGTTGCCAGCTCTGACTCTCTCCTCGTCACTTCATAGAAACATAAAGTTTAACCAGTATGATATTGGAAATTTGTCGTTAGATGGTTAATTTTACAAGGAGATCAAATCTGATTGAGATTTACATTTTAGAGTGAATGTGAATTCTAAACCACTAAAGCCCCTCCACATTGTAAATAGGAAACGAACTTCCAATCTGTTTCCAGGAGAGCTAACTATTCGGTAAAACTATACTTTAGGATGCCCCCTTGGCAAACATGGCGATATTTGTTTGGCTATCGTTATTATTGGTGATTTTTGTAGGCACAGAACAATCAATTGCTCTGTTGCAATCAGAATATGATTGGGTTTTGGCCAGCTTGGCGATCAATCGCAATTACATCTTAGTAAGAATCAAAGGGGCACCCTAAAGTATAATCTAACCAACTATTCAATTGCCAATTTGATAATTTGGCAGAGACGAGTCCTTTGAATATATATTATTAAAAAAATATTAATTGATTAATAAATTATACATACAGTTTGGATTTTTTATTTCATTATTTTGGTTAAACTCAGATTTGGAAAATTTGATTTTTGTCATTTTATCTTAACATTCTATGAGTTATGTTTACATAGTCTAAGAAATTTTTCAAGCAAAAACTTAAAAGACTTTTTTTTTCAACTAAACGTATTAAAATAATTTTAAATTAAGTAAACACCTGCGGTCTTCCTGTTATAAATTAAAAATGAATTAGGTTAACCTTCTTTAATTTGATCTTTAAGAGCACAGTTGTAACTTTATATGCCAATCCGTACTGCCACTGTGAAAAAAAGGCAGATAAAAAGAAGCGAAGTGAAGAGAAGGTACTTTACGAAAGAAAAGAAACGCTGAGCTTTTAATTTACTCCTTTCCATTTTATGTCTGTTGCCAAATAAAAAAGCACTTTTCTTCGTTTTTCCAATCACCTATGAAAAGAGGAGGCGGGAAAATATGGACAGAACAAATTTACACCTAAGCAACGTCATAGTTTCATTCTCTCTTCACTTCACTTGAAAATGTTTAGAAATATTTCGTTTTATTTTTCACCAGATTCTTTCCCTTTTTTTTTTATTACTATCCGCCTTTCCCAAGCCGAAAAGATTCGCTTGCGGTTTATTTTAGTTTCCCTATTTCGTCCTTTTTTTTTTAGTGTTTTAGATACCAATAAGTGCGGATATTGAATTTGATTTTTCATCATCTTCTCGGCTATAGACTGAGCCACGGAAAAGAAAAAGAAGTTTCAAATTTTCTATAACCGTGTTCGAGAGTCCATTTGAGACGGATTTCAAGTCTTCTTTCGTTTCATTCAGCGAAATCGAAATAAAAACGCTTCAACTGCATAAAATTTGTTACTTTTTCGTTTAGCTTCTTTCCCGTCACTTTTCTTTTTTAAAAAAAATTCTGTTTTAATATCTCTTCTAAGGTTTTCCTTAACAAAAACATCATGCTGCATATTTTTCAAATTGATTTTGAAATATTCGTTTTCTGCCTTTTATTTCGCGTTGCAGAAATACTCAATATGTAAAAGCTTTCAACAAATACCTTTTCAGCTACTGATCACTTTAAGAAGAATGTTAATGAAGTTGCTTAGTTTAATCTTGCTAATATATGCATATTACGAAATAATTATAAATAAAAAAACTAGTGAATTAATTACTAATAAATATCGTCATAAATTATAATGATAGCATTAACAGGTTCCACTATTAGAATTTAAATTTGTTGATCAGCATATATTTTTATATATATATAATTCTTATAATAATATATCTTTTTTCTTATTCAATTCCATAATCAGAAAGATAGGGAATAACTCACTTAAAACAAGAACAAGGCAGGATCGTTCAGAATCAGCAGCTACATAAGCCGCAATGTACGACAAGTGCAGTACACGTCGAGATCACTGTATCAGATACATTTAGACGGAATACGAGTACAAGTATCTACGTCCTGAAAATTGACCTAGGTGTTGATTGGTCTATACCATGGGTGGCCAATACGTCGACCGGGGTCAATTGGTAGACCACGAAGACATTTTAGGTAGTCCACGCGACCATCCCGATATTGACCTCGAATATTAACAATTTAATTTATGAGATAGAATCAATGAATTATTTAAAATAAACATTTACTACAGTCTACGCTTTAAAACCCAAAACAAACTATGCAAAGATTTATGATTAAAGGTTTACGATTTAAAACTTAAAACGGACATGATGAGCGTGATTAAAACATTCTAAAAAACTATAGAAAGTATGCATCTCAATTAAAAAAACATGAATTGAGAAACTTCAAAAACATGGAGGAAGAGTGCATCCATAATCCAAACCGAGACTTCGAAGATTTCCTTTAATATTTATTTGTTTTGTTTGAAGAATTTGAAAGAAGATTCGCTGACTTAATTAGGTTGAAAGAAATACTCAATTTCATAATACTTCTATTTAATGAAAATGTCAACATTGATGGGGTATCTGAAAAAATAGGACATTTAATAGATATCACATCAGTTACATTCGAGGAAGAAATTATTAAATTAAGATGTGATATATATTTCTTAAATCCAGAGCATATTTAGCGATTTGGAAATTAATTTCTGAGTACGTTTCCAAATATTTACAAATTGATTTTGCATTTGAAATCATACTTTGGATCGAGGTATCTTAGCGAATCTGCTTTTTCAACCATGAACAGAAAACAAACATTGGTCCCATTTAACGGATGAATATTTAATTTCGTGTTTATGCATTGCAATAAGCTTGTCCCAGCCACAATATGATAAACTTGTCGCAAATATACAGTGCCTAACTTCAACTAAACGAAGTGAATAGGATGGTTAGTTTCTGATATATGAATACATTGCTTATATTCGTCAGTAAATTTTTATTTTGTAAACATTAATATTAAGTTTTTTTTTTTAGAAAAATTACATAATTTACCATTTTTCCTTGTTACGGAAAATAAATATGTACGTTCATTTAACTCTGCCATTGATAGACCACCTTCGATTTTTTAAATGTGGAGTAGACCCCGGATCCCAAAAGTTTGGCCATCCCTGGTATATACTAACACAGTACTACATACAACGGATGTTGGTGCTAAGAGGTACAGATTTTTCACAATGTGCGGCATTTCTAGGTTGGTATTTACAGGCAAGAATCGGAGACACACAATTTCAATTACTGTTCACCGATGAAGCCACCTTTTCCCTGGATGGTGTCCTTAACCAGCATAATATGCATGTGTTTTCGAGTGTAAATCCCCATGTAACACGGTCACACAGTCACCAACAACGTTTCAAAGTTAAAATATGGGATGGAATTATATTGAAGATTTTCTGATTGGTCCATATGTAATGCTTGAATGCCTTGACGGTACTTCATACGCCATTTTTTTCGTAGAAGTTATTAGTGGATGTTCCCACAACGACACTCCTCAACATGTTGTTCCATCATGATAAGGATCCTTCACACTCCCATTGGAGTATACGTCAGCTCCTTTAATTGATGTACGGCAAGGCAGATTGGCAGAGGCGTTCCTGTACCTTGGCCACCACGATCCTCAGGCCTAAACCACAAGGATTTTAACCTCTTGAGGATATTTTAAGAGTGTGATGTACTGTTTCATCGGATAAGTAAAAACATAGTACACAAAGGTAAATTTAAGAATGAATTTGGCTAAAATTAGCAGGAATTACCTTAAACTTGATTGAAGTTAAATCCTCTTTAATTGAAGATAATTATGTAAGAATTGAATTTACAATAATTCATATGATTTTGATATAAAGTATTTTAAATAAAAACGCTTTTACTTATATACGGTTTTTAATATTTGTTAATATAAAATATTTGGCGGGATTCATTTTCTTAGCTGCAAAAATGTGATCCAAACCAAGAAACAATCAATTATATGTACTTACAAATTATATTAAGTTTTTTCTCCCATGAAATGAAATCTAATAAATAAATGTTTTTTACAGAAGTTTTCCAAAGTTATTTATTTTAAAAAGACTTTGAGACATGTCTACACTTTATTTCATTTTCTTTTAGTAATATTCATGGAAAATCCCTAGAGCAGTTTTCATATAAGGTTTGCTGTTTCTCGCAGACTTGGCGATACGAGTTGTAATGAGTTTTATAGAGTTTTGACAATGTTAACCTTAAAGGGACAAGCAACGTCAGGGTTGGCATTATTTGGCGCTTAATCGATCATTTTCCTTTCAAAGGAGATTATGTACGATTGAGCTTGAATATTGTATAATATAGTATCTATCAATAAAGCTGTTTGCTGTCATTATTATGTAATAAAATGTAGTGCTACTAAAGCAGTAACATGATGAATTTTATTTCATTTCTTTACTTTTTTGACAAGCTTAAAAGTTTTTCAGCTTATATTTCAATTATTCGCAAATAAAGTGTGTTTAGTGCTTGCTCGAAATTGGTAGACAGGGTAGAACGTAACAAAATTTTTACTAGTAGCT